>JASPKZ010000612.1:0-101797 GCA_030220185.1 Diploptera punctata | reverse complement strand
ACATTTAGGTTGGATATTTTTTTTATAATTCAGCTGTTAGAAACAAAGCAGACTACTATAGTCTGTCCAGCCTAAGAAACACGCTTGAGGAAAAGAAAAGAAAGAAAAATTCCGAAGTACATGATTGTTGCAGTTACTGCGATTTTTTCACTGCCAAAGCACAGTTCAACAGAGGCGAAAAGCAGATCATGTATTCGATTAATATAGTTACATAATTGAAGCTATTTATGTTAACTATAGTTGATCAGAATACCTAGGATTCTTTGAAGGTCGGAGAGTAAGTAAAAATTCACATTTGTTTGAAACTAGTCAATTCTTGAGAGGAAGTTGAATGTCAGTTACAAATATGGCGGTTGTTGTACAGTTTTTGGTAACTTAGATCGGTGATAAAATGTATGATCAAAACTATAAAAAGCACCCTAAAGGAAAATTCTTGAAGTGTGGTGAAAAACAGATGGTGTTAAATATATTTTGTAAGTTTATGGAGCATAATCCTGGCACTGTAGTGAACGATATTGTTAAATTAACTGCAGAAAATACTGGTGTGTCGGAGAGAGTAGTATTGTACAAATTCCCAGGGAATTAAAATAAATTGGTATATATATATATATATATATATATATATATATATATAAGAAGAAAGGGCCTAAATCTGTGTTACGAGTGTTGGGCGATTTTGTGAATTGTACAGTTCATAATAAGGAGCATAGGGTTTACAGCAAGTACAGTTATTTTAATTTAAATGTTTGATTTGAATTAATTTGTTTAATAAACAATCATAATTTAATTTGTTTTCTACATACCATTGTGTCTGTTAATACATCCTGCAACATTAAAAATTAAAACGATTGTTGTGCGTTAATTTATCAGCTTGTAAGAAACAGCTGACTAAGGTCACACGTGCTGCGTGGAGTAATACATTTGAAAGTTAAATGTCAAAGTGTGTTTCTGAGGTTGGACAGACTATAGTAAAGTTTTTTAATAGCGTTTTTGTAATTAAGGAGTTGTTCATACTGCAAGAAAGAAAATTAAATTTTCTAGAAAAGAAAACATACACTTTTGGTTAGGATCAAATAATACTTAAACATGAGAGTAAATGTAATATTTTAATAGTAGTAAACCCGTGTCTCTCTCAGTGAGACTTAGACGTTCTTCCCCTACAGGGGAGAACTTCAACCATACTAATATAGCTTTACACTTGTTTTTGGATAGATGTCATTAAGTGGTCCGGGGTCAGCATTCCGCCTCATAGTGACATCTAAAAACCAAGGTAGTACTAGGGTGGGGATATTCGGGAAATTTTGCTTAGAGGCCTTTTTATTCAGGCTTAAGGATCTTTTACAGGTCTGAAATCTTCAGACTCGGGACCCACAGCTTAAAGTCCCTCCCGAAGGACTTGTCCCATGGATTTTTCCATCCTAAAAAATCCATCGACCATAGCCGGGTTTGAACCCGCGCCCCTCGGAACTAGAGGCAAAGAACATAACCACTACCCACCGCAGACGACTAAAGTTATATTAAAATGTGTTATTTTATGGGTTAGGAGGATAAATGGATAACAATTTATATCTCACCAAACAAGTTCGTTCCAGTGGTAAATTTGAGACTCGAGAAGTCTCGAGATGAAATCGCAGATCCGACCAACCCGACTCAGGTTTTATTGTGGTTTTCCCCAGCCTTGAAGGCAAATGAAAGATTCAAATCTCATTATCATGACTCATTTAATCACCTCATAATTGGTAGAATTAAGACAAATATCAGGAAACTTTATGACCCAAACGTCCTCGAACATCATTTTGCTATCATTATCATAAGTAATGCCACGAGTGATTTCCAAATTATCGATAAATTCACGACTCACGAAGTGAGGAGTGAATTTATCTAGAGAATTTGGAAATCAAGAGTGGTATTTGTTAGGACTATTTAACGAATAAAATTAAGCTGTTTACTCACAAATCATTATTTAACTGTAGTTATTTTAAAATATTTATATATTTAATGTAAACGGCGATGTTTGAAAACAATTGGTACGCTTCATCTGCTTCTTTTGTTTATCACTGCAACCAGATCATACTATTTATTGCCAAATGAACGCAATATTGTAAGAATGCTTTCTAGTGGAGAAAAATGAAACACATCAAACTGTATATTAATCCATTTCTGATGTCGTATGATGTAAATATGACTATTATTTTTCTGGATTATTACCTGGGAAAAAATACATTTAAGAAAGTGCAAATAGTGGTTTATTTTTTTGTTGGTATAATCAATTGCTGCAACTGTTTTTATATTAACTCCTGCAAGCGTTATGTGTTGACATCCATGCACTATATATACAATCTGGTAGCCGTATTTCTTACAGAGTAAGGAGCATAGAAAAACAAGTCACAATAAATGGCGAAAAGAAGAAGAGTGAACTACCAATTCTAACTTTTCGCAAAACAGAATATCTCAAATCAAGAATAGAACATGACCTTAAAGAACTGTTCAACATTCGTATCAGACTGCAACCATACAGGAAACCAACTGGAGGTACTCAGTGCTTCAATTGTCAGGGCTTCGGCCACATAGCGGAGTTCTGCTTTAGAGCTACAAAATGTGTAAGATGTTCTGGCGATCATAAGTTATCTGAGTGTACTCAGACAACTAGGTGCACAAACTGCAATCAGGAACATGCAGCAAGTCATCGGAAATGCCTCATCTTCCAGAAATATCTGAAAATGAGACTACAAACACGACGAGAAACAAAACAATCTACAACACCAAGAAAAACAGAAACTGCAACTAGAAAATCAGAAAATACTGAAGATAACTTTCCTCCATTATTGACCAAAGATCCTAAACCTGAGAATTTACTCCAGCAAATCCTACTCCTCCTGACCACCATCCTACAGAACCCTCAAATCCTCCAATCCACTTTATCCTATGTAAACTCTCAAGTAACCAAGTAAATAAACTACAAAGGAGAAAACTTCAAGGAAGAAATTTTAAGACCGCTAAGCTTAAGCCCAACTCCAGCAAAATTAAAGAAGACACTACAAGACATCACATTCAACAAGAAAAAGCTAAGAGAGGATCACTCTCATTAGTAAAAATCTAAATTGCAGACGACCTGAACTACAAGCACATAAATGAATGGGTCAAGACCTCAAAAAGGTCGGTACCATAAAACATACTTCATTGACTGCAAGTGCATCTTACAGAGTCTGTCACTGCAAAATAATGGTCAGACTATTCAGAATATTAAAAAGGAGGAGCTTTCTTTAATATGGTAAATTTAATATTGATAAATATTTGGTGAAACACGACTGTGATTGGTTGTAAAACAGAAATCATTGAAACGTGATTGGCCATTGTCTCCCATTTGGGGCATGAGTTAAATAGTCACCATTAACACATTCGCCATGTTTAGTGTGAATGCTGTGTTTCATCTTAATGTTGTGTTATCTCGAAGGATGCCCTGGAATTGAGCTGATCACTCATTCGGAGAGGCGCTCCATGTCCTTGAGTGGTCCGTAGTTTAAAATCCCTCTCCCGACAGGTCGTGCCATTGTAAGGCCCGGGTGGTGTGTGGAACGTGAGGTGAGATGTAAGATGCGTTAATGGAATTGAATAAAAAAAAAAAGGTAAAGTGATCCCACAACAGGCCTCAGGAGGCCCTTGGGGTAGTAGGAGGTTAAGGCTCCCACTTTTTCTAGACAATCGGCACTTTATGTCAGCCGGGTTGTCAGCCCTGCGTGATGGCCGCCTTTACCCCAGAACAAGCGTCTGGTACTCATTTCAGTTAGAGGCTGAGTCGACCCAGGGCCATAGTGCCGCCAGAGGGTTTTGGTCAGTTTAAAAATCCTGACCCCAACGGGACTTGAACCCTCGACCCTCCGGCTTGTAGCTCAGTGCCTTAACCACTACGCTACGGCGTGCCCCAATGGAATTGAATGGAAGGATTAATTAAAATTAAGTGAGTGGAGTTTTAAAAGAAACTTGTGACAAACACATTATAAATACGCGGCCTACTATGTACAATTAAATATCGTAAACATGATACGACCTTAAAATTATACCAGTTTTTGGTGAGTTATATATAAAGTGTCCACCGCTGTGGTCTCGAGATAGCGTACTACCTTGTCACGCAGCGGGCCAGGGTTCGATCCCCGGTCGGGGCAGTTTTTATCGGGGTTTTTCCTTACCTGTAAGACAAATGTCAGGAAAACTTTAAGGCCCAAACGGTCCCCGAAATCATATGGCCATCATCATCCTTCATCGGTGTGGAAAACAACGGGAAGCTACCACACCTACAATTCCCTAGTAAAGCTGCAAGCATAGCATGAAAATACTATGATTGCAGTGAATGACCTGCCTTCGGGCAGAATTACTATGGATGGATATATAAAGGACACATGAGGAGGGAGAAAATGATGGTAGATTGCCTGTTAGGAGTTTGGAGTGGTTTCCAAATCGGAGGATCAAAAGAGGGAGACCTGAGAAGACATGGATATAGGGAATTGTGAATTTGATGAATGTCAGCGGACTGCAGGATGCTGACTGGAAGTATAGAGATGAATGTAACGAAAACATAATATTGGACACAGGAAGATGTTGTATGCATTTTAAAATCTGTCAATTTAAAAATATGTTACATTTTTTAATAATAAAAATAATAATAATAATAATAATAATAATAATATAATAATAATATAATAATAATAATAAAATAAATAATAATAATAAAAATAATAATAAAATAAAAGAATAATAATAATGAAAATAAAATAATAATAATAATAATAAATATAATAATAATAAAAATAATAATAATAAATATAATAACAATAAATATAATAATAATAATAATAATAATAATAATAATAATAATAATAATAATAAGGAAGCCCGAGTTGCTTAATAATAATAATAATAATAATAATAATAATAATAATAATAATAATAATAATAATAATAATAGTAATAATAATGTTTTATTTATTCTGGCAGAGTTAAGGCCATAAGGCCTTCTCTTCCACTTAACCAGCACAAATACAAATAAATATTTGACAAATATAGATATACACTATACTAATTATAATCAGTTAAAGATACATTAATTGTAACAATGTAAATTTCATGTACAAACAATATTTATACGATAATAACAATAATAATACTTACGATAATAATAATATAATAATGATAATAATAATAGTATGAATATGATAAATTATACGAGAGATACCAATTAATAAATATACCTTACACTGGGTAATGATGAAGTCGAGATTACAGCAAATATAAATTTAGATTTATGTTAAAAGTTGCCAATGTCCGGCAGCCCCTTAAGGTTAAACAAGATAAAGAAAGTATTGAGACAGAAGTAAAATCCGACATTAAGACAAAGGAACGTTACTTTATCACTTGATAACCAGTTTCCTGGCTTCACAACTAGACAAAGCGGTGTTTAATCAGCTGAACAAACCTTCCATTTCACACTTGTTTGCTAAAACAGGACAACAACCTTCAATGTGCTGAGCTTTTACTTCCACCTCTCTGCTGCCCATGGCTACAAGACTACCGTTTCTTGTTCACCATCAGTTAACTGATCGTAATTTGTATAAAAACGTTAGAAATGTTGATTCATTTATATGCTTCAACTATTAACCGATTTATTATCATTTTTAACAATTAATGTATTTTATATCAACGCTACAAGACTACCGTTTTGTTCACCATCAGTTAACTGATCGTAATTTGTATAAAAACGTTAGAAATGTTTAATCTTTTATATTCTTCAACTATTAACCGATTAATTATCATTTTTAACAATTTAATGTATTTTTATCAACGCTACAAGACTTGTTCACCATCAGTTAACTGATCGTAATTTGTATAAAAACGTTAGAAATGTTGATTCTTTTATATTCTTCAACTATTAACCGATTAATTATCATAAGTAATGCCACGAGTGATTTCCAAATTATCGATAAATTCACGACTCACGAAGTGAGGAGTGAATTTATCTAGAGAATTTGGAAATCAAGAGTGGCATTTGTTAGGACTATTTAACGAAAAAATTAAGCTGTTTACTCACAAATAATTATTTAACTATAGTTATTTTAAAATATTTATATATTTAATGTAAACGGCGATGTTTGAAAACAAATGAGAAACGATAGGTACGCTTCTACTGCTTCTTTTGTTTATCACTGCAACCAGATCATACTATTTATTTCCGAAGGAACGCAATATTGTAAGGAGGAGCTTTCTTTAATATGGTAATTATAACACTGATAAATATTTCGTGAAACACGACTCTGATTGGTTGTAAAACTAAATATCATTGGAACGTGATTGGTCATTGACTCCCATTTGGGGCATGAGTTAAATAGTCATTTTTAACAATTTAATGTATTTTATATCAACCACATAGCACTATTGCGTACAACTAAACAAACGAAAATTCAATAGCACGGCAGGTCTAGAAGGACTTTTGCCAACCATCCGGATGCTGGCCTCACATCCACATATGTTGATCACATAGGTTAGACGATCATCTAGCCAATGTAGGAGGGGCATGTGGTCAGCATATCGGGTTTTCTCAACCTAGAGCCGCTACTTATTGTAGCTACCCCAATTCCTCACGATGTGGGTACAGGTCCCATGCTGGCCGAAATTGCATGAGATAAATCTCTGCTGTCCCATGGGAACTCGAACCAGCGCAAGTTCCGTAATCTGTGTCATTTGCGTCAATGCAGCATGCCTTAAACCACTCGTCTACGGCCTAGAACACTGTATTTAAAAATGTGAGATGAAGTTAATATTTTACTTACATGTTAAAAATTGGATAAATCTGTGGCAAGACAGCTCTGAAAAGTTAAGTCCGATTGAATGGTTGCTGTTACTGGTTATCAGATGGCAATAGAGGGAATAGCGTGGTTAACGTGACACAATCTTTGTTTTGGTTTCTCAACCAGATTTCGCTACTTCTCAATTCGAGTGTCTAGGTATTAAATTATCTTCACGAGGCTTAGTGGCCCTCATTCAGATTCTATATAAAAAATAGTTCCTGTATGTAGCAAGAATCGATCCCGGGACCACTAGGACCCCAGTTAGGCACACAAAATATAAATCAGCAACGGTATTACTGAACTAGTTCACACATATCTGGGAATCTCAGTATAATGAAAAAAAAAAATATATATATATATAACCAACTCTATCCGGCATCCGCTAAAGTCATTCACCTAGTCCCCATCCTCGGTCCGATACACTTTCGTGTTCTTAATCAACTCAATCAAGATCAAACTTTCAATTATCTTGTTCCCTAAGATCCATCCAAATGTTATCCTCCCACATCGGACTTTCTAATAGTCTTTCCCCAAAGGGTCACCATAAAAAATTGAAAAGCATTTCTGTTACTCATTTAATTAAAAATCTTACAATGTTGGGAAACGATATAAACTAGAAGCTCTTGATTGTGAAGTTTCTTTCATTACTCATTCTCACCCCTTATGGGACGAAATATTATTCTTATGACAATATGTTCTAATGCTTTTAGTTTCTTTTCATGTTTCGCACCCATAGAGTAGGTTTATCATAAGTAATGCCACGAGTGATTTCCAAATTATCGATAATTCAGGACTCACGAAGTGAGGAGTGAATTTATCTAGAGAATTTGGAAATCAAGAGTGGCATTTGTTAGGACTATTTAACGAATAAAATTAAGCTGTTTACTCACAAATCATTATTTAACTACAGTTATTTTAAAATATTTATATATTTAATGTAAACGGCGATGTTTGAAAACAAATGAGAAGCGATAGGTACGCTTCATCTGCTTCTTTTGTTTATCACTGCAACCAGATCATACTATTTATTGCCAAAGGAACGCAATATTGTAAGATGCTCTCTAGTGGAGAAAAAATGAAACACATCAAACTGTATATTAATTCATTTCTGATGTCGTATGATGTAAATATGACAATTATATTTTTCTGGATTATTACCTGGGAAAAAATACATTTAAGAAAGTGCAAACAGTGGTTTCTTTTTTTGGTGGTATAATAAATTGCTACAAATGTTTTTATATTAACTCCCGCATGCGGCATGTGTTGACATTCATGCACTATATATATATATATATATATATATATATATATATATGGATATTATAAATATATTTTTGACATTTGGCAATGAAGGCAAATATGATATGAAAAGAAAAATGAATGCTTGAGTCGGGATTCGAACTTTAGAGACTCGAGTTCGAATCCCGACTCAAGCATTCATTTTTCTTTTCATATCATATATATATATATATATATATATATATATATATACACAATCTGGCAGCCGTATTTCTTATGGGCTTAGTCACTGCAAAATAATGGTCAGACCTGTTCAGAATATTAAAAAGGAGGAGCTTTCTTTAACATGGTAATTATAACACTGATAAATATTTCGTGAAACACGACTCTGATTGGTTGTAAAACAGAAATCATTGAAACGTGATTGGTCATTGACTCCCATTTGGGGCATGAGTTAAATAGTCATAGGTAAATCTATAGTTTTATGAAATTTAATCTTTAGATTCTTGATTGATTTTGGTCCATTCATAATGTTACTAGTATATTTTAATATTTTCACTTTCACTTACTAACTTTTCTTATAGTTAATATACTATAGTCTGCTATATATCACAGCACATCTCCATGTACTTTACTTTTACTTTGTTTAGGCTTAAATCTAAGTCCATTTTCTTGCAGCCATTTAAACTTCTGTATGTCTTGCTACTTGTTAGGGCTATCTCTTATTATATTCGGCATCGTCTAGGTTCTGGGAAACCCCATTCAGAGCCAAACACAATTTTTTAAAGTAATAGGGTCTGGCAAACGTCATTTAAATCCGATCACAGATTTTTATGGCAACATTCTTAACTGCATATTCAAGAGCGAAACGGAATAGCAGTGGTGATAATGCATTATTTGTTTCAATCCACTCTCCAAGAATATACGTGTACCTATTCGTACTTTACTCTGGGCACCATCCAAACATGTCTTCAATGAACTATATATTTTTTTTAGTTGGATATAGGAAATTCGTTATTTTGAGTTATCCGTAAAAGAATACCCGCCGTGCGCTGCTATGCTTGCCCGGGAATCTACTTATCCCGATCTTCTTGGCATTAATGAAAGACAAAAATGGGTGAGTTATCCGTAAAAGATAAGCATATTCTGTCGCGGACTTCTTTGTAGAGTTTTTTTTTTTTTTGAGATATTCAATTCTGTGTACATTAATTTTGTGTCTTTGTCATGGTTCAGGCAGCGTAAGCCATTTAATCGTACAAAATGGCTATTTTTTCACGTGTTTCACTACAAAGGGTGATTTTTAAGGGAGAAGGGCATGAGCATTAAAACTCTCTTATAGTCTATAATATTTCCTGGAAAATCCTGAACATTTTGCAAAAAAAATCACAATCGGATGAAAGGTATGGCAGCGCACGCTTGTCTGGGAATCTATCTTGAAAAATGGCTATTGTGAGTTATCCGTAAAAGATAAACATATGTTGTCGCGGACTTTTTTGTAGAGTTTTTTGAGATGTCCAATTCTGTGTATATTAATGTAGTGTATTTGTTATGGTTTAGGCAGCGTAAGCCATTTTAAGCATAAAAAAGGTACTTTTATCATGTTTTTCACTACAAAGGACTATTTTTAAGGGTGTAGGAGTTGAGTATCACAACTTTCTTATAGCCTATGTTCATCCCGGGAATCTCCAGAACATTTTGCAAAAAAACACCATCAAAATCGGATGAAATCGGTATGGCAGCGCATAAAATACGAACAAACAAACATTCATGTTTATATATTAGAAGAAGATATTCTTTATTTTGTGCAGAATAATAAATTGGATTGATCATGTGAAGAAATTACATTTCCAAAATTAATAATGTAAATGTTAAACAAGAAGCCTACAAACAGAATGTCACAGGAAGAAAAGCAGTCCGATGAGCAAACAGAAAGCGTTAAGTCCCGCCGGCATAAGAAGTTAACCTGATCTTGACATGCTGTTTAACTTTCATACTCATTATTTCAAAGTTGCTTAAAAAGTCGATATCTTTTAAACGGGACGTCCCCCCTTTTAGCACAGCTAACTGTTTTATATCCTTTGGTGATGTCACAAAATGCAAGAATCAACAATATCCTTTTATTAATTTTGTCCTAGTTATGCCAATCTTATAAGTAAGCATCTACCACTTTGTTATTAGTATTTCTTTATGGACGTAGAAGCAAAACGCAGAAATAAATTATTAGTCACAGAAATTGACTTTTTAAGAAGATCGCAAGGATATCAAAATTAGACAAAATAAAAAAATAATACAATAAGAGAAATTATGAATGCAGAACAGGATATTGTACAAGAGATTGAAGAAATCCAACTAAGATGGTATGGATATATAATGAGAAGAAGGCACACAGAAACAAACAAAGAAGTATTAAAATGGATACCTCCTGGAAAAGGGAAACATGGTAGACAAAAGCCAATGTGTATAAAGGGAATTCAAGACAACATGAAGAAGAAAAATATGACAGAAGCAAACACACAAGATCGGGAAGTGTGGAAGAAAAAATATATGTATATTTTGGTTGAGGATACCTGTGTAAATAGTAGTAGAAACAATGCCAGACATTGGCATCTTTTAAAATAAATCTAAATTTATATTTGCACTAACCTCGACTTCATCATTACCCAGTGTAAGGTACATATATTAATTGGCGTTTCTCGTATAATTTATCATATTTATATTATTATTATTATTATTATTATTATTATTATTATTATTATTACTACTATCACAAGCATCATTATTGTTACGGTATAAAATGTTGTTTACATATGAAATTTACATTGCTACATTTAATAAATTTTTAACTCTTTATAATTAGTATAGTGTATATCTGTATTGTCAGATATTTATTTATTTGTATTTGTGCTGGTTGAGTGGAAGAGAAGGCCTTATGGCCTTAACTCTGCCAGAATAAATAAAACATTATTTTCGTTATTATTATTATTATTATTAGTAGTAGTAGTAGTAGTAGTAGTAGTAGTAGTAGTAGTAGTAGTATTATAAACAATCCTGAATTAAACAATTATAAATTATCACCGTCAATCAAATTTTAATTATTTAAAACACCTGTATATGCATAATATTAATTTTTATTTATTTTTCTATCTTCCAAATCACACCTCTGGAGTTAATTAATTCCTAACATCATCCTTCCATGTTATCTTAGTCTCCCTCATATCCTCTTCCCACTTGGAATTAGATTAAAGCTTCATACTGGCAACGTGCCCGTATACCACATCCTCTCCAAATGCCCGAACCACTGTAGCTTTTTCGTTCTCACGAATTAAATAATACAATTTTTAAAATGCATTTTATCCCTTATTGGCTTCTTCAATTCTACTTTTTTTTTTGAGCATTGTGATAATTTTCTTAAAAACATTCTGGAACCGTTTACTTAATCTGCACATGATTAGTCAATAATTGTGCTTCATAGATCATTACATTTCTAACTGGCCCTAGGTGATTGATAGTTAAAAATAATGTCTCAACAAGTTGTAAACGAAATGATAAATTCGGGTTGCGACATTAATACAAAACTAACTTTCAGTGATTTGTGAGTAAGCGGTTCATTTTACTATAAAAGACAGATAGATTATTATTGTTGTTCATCTTTTTATATATATATATATATATATATATATATATATATATATATATATATAATGGTATGATAAGAAAAATAAATGCCTGGACGAGATTCGAACCCGGATCTCTGAGTCTGTACCTCAGCGTGTTATCCATTACACCACCAGGCGAATCCAATCCAAACACTTTTTTTTCTTATATATCTATTATATTCTCCATTATTACTAGATGTCGCGAGAACTCGGTCTTCACTGCCATCTAGTAACTGACTATAACAAGTAAGCAAATTAAAGAGAATATTTTTACTTTATAGCAGTGACGCTTTATCGATTTTATAATTAAATCTTTAACATTGAGCAATGCAAGCTTAATATGGCTTGATAAGAAAAATAAATGCCTGGACGGGATTCGAAACCGGAACTCTGAGTCTGTACCTCAGCGTGTTATCCATTACACCACCAGTCGAATCCAATTCAAACACTTATATAATAATATAAATATATATATATTATATATATATAACCACCGCTGTGGTCTCGAGGTAGCGTGCTGCCTTGCCACGCAGCGGGCCCGGGTTCGATCCCCGCTCGGGACAGTTTTTCTGGGTGAGGTTTTTATCGGGGTTTTTCCTCACCTGTAAGACAAATGTCAGGAAAACTTTAAGGCCCAAACGGTCCCCGAAATCGTATGGCCATCGCAATCATCATCATTCATATTCATCGTATCAACATCATCCTTCATCGGTGTGGAAAGCAACGGGAAGCTACCACACCTATAATTCCCTAGTAAAGCTGCAAAGCATAGCATGAAAATGCTACGATTGCAGTGAAAGACCTGCCTTCGGGCAGAATTACTATGGATGGATATATATATATATATATATATATATATATATGATTGACCAGCCTCATGGGCTAGTGGTCAGCATTTCTGACTACAATTCATGTGGTCCCGGATTCGATTCCGGTCAAACCATAGGAATTTTTCCTTAAAGGGAATTATTCCTGTGGTTGTCCATGGCCTGGAATTTACGTTAAATTTAGGTTAAGAACTCTCCTGGCGCTTCAGATGCCCCAATCTAAGAAATGGATTACAATTCCGTCAATGCCAGGAGAGAAAACCAGAAATATCATAAAAGACAACCTGGTGGCATTAGACAAAAAAAATATATAGGCATATGTATGATAATCTAAAAATTAATTAGGTAATAATTAAATATTATTTATAAAATATTAGGCATTATTTTTTTTTATTAATGAAATTAAAGCCACGAAAAAAATATATTAACTATTGGTTCTATTTAATATAAAGAACCCACACTTACAATTTACCCTCTCAAACTCCTGTATAATGTAGGCCTATATTGAATTAATTAGACATATTTAGGTGTTAGGTTGAATTCAGCAGCGAAGATGCTACCGGTTACAAACATTGGATAATTAAGATAAAATTATACGATTCTTGTTGGAAAGAAACGGGGAGAAATAAATCTCAGGCGGTACCGGGAATCGAACTACTAAAGACGTTATTGCGATCACGTTCTCCATTTCTCTAATGAAAACACTCGTAATTTAAGTCATGATATGACTCGATTACTGTTGATGTGGTGTGGTGCACTTGTATATATATATAGCGCTTTCTACTCTGCTTAATTACACAGTCCTACTTTACGCATTTAACGTGTGTTTTTATACTTTTCGAAAGAGCTTCCTTCACCTGAAGATTTGACACATAGTCTGCATAAATAATTGCTTCTTAAATTCGCAACAAAATGATGCACTTTTTATTATTTTTCTTTGTAAATGGGTTTAGGTGGGCATGCCATGCCAACCGAATGTCTGAAATGATCCAGCAAGGAAGGTTTTATTATCAAATCCTGGAAGAAAGCGCAGTAGAGGTAGACCAAAGCTACAGTTTGGAGGATGCAACAAGAGCAGAATTTAGGAGCTGAAAACGAGTTGTCCAAAATAGACAGGAATGGCAGAAACTCTTGAAGAAGATCAAAGCCCATAATGCCAAAGGTTCAAACACAGGGACCTGTTCTTAGGAACATGGAATGTTACACATATGGGGAATGAAAGATGTGCATGGAAGCTTCTTGTGGGGAAAACGCCCAGTTGGTAGACTAAGAATGATGTGAGAGAATAACATTAACTATGATTTGAAGTAAGTAGATTATATAGGGAATGATTGGAAAGCATTTTCTCAGGATAGGGATGTATGGAGAGCTTATGTCCGCGCGGCCATGAACATGCGGGTTCGATAGTGTCAGTGAGTAAGTAAGTAAGTAAGAACCAGTTATGTAAACTTCGTTTATTAAAATTATTAAATTAGGGAGGCAATTTAGAGCTTAAATATAAATTTAATGGGATAGTTGTCACAGTAAAGTGGCGATCTGTGGAATAGTAGATTTTAATTCACATCATGGGTCTCCTTAGTGTGTGTTCCTCGTCTTGTGCTGTCTTCGGTAGTGGCCCTGGTATGTTGTTACTACAGTTGAACATCGATGTTGTTAACCACAGAACCAGTGAGGCCCGCTACTTTGTACCTAGTATTCCTACAGCTAATCGGACTAGGACTTGTCTTGTAAGTCCGATGACAAATGTAAGTCCTACGAAAGAGGTATAAAAATAACGAAAAAAAATATATAAATGAGATATTTATGTGGAGAGGTCATTTTATAATCATTAGACATTAAATATCGACTTAGCAGAAAATCCATGTAATTATTCACTTTAATATCTCCTGCGTTCTCAGCTTTAGTCTAAAAATGTATATATTAAAGTTTATAAACGATAATAATTGTTGGCTGTGAACTCTATGGATGTGAAACATGGAAACTTAATTAGGGGAAGAAAACAAGCTAAAAGTATCTGAAAATGGAATCATAAGGTGAATACTCGATCTCATAAGGAGTTATTTATTTATTTAAATGCAGTAGCGTTTGAAATTTCTCATTAGCCAACAATGACTGTGTAAAACAAACAATAACAATAAATATTATAAAAGGTTCATCATATTTTCCCTGGCTTCCCAGTATCTGTCCACGAAATCGTTGGTTGTTAGGGTTGGGCAAGTTCGGATGTGATCAGCATCCACATATTCCATAGTTCAGCAGAGGATACATTGGTGAGTTGGTAGAAGACCGAGGCGATGAAGGTGTTAACCTAGGCAGTCGTGTCCTGTTGCAATACGGAATGATGCAACGGCTACTCTTATAGGTCAATCTTGGAGTGTAGTTTGGATAGATACTTTCCAAGATGTGTCATTCATCATTCATCAATCTCATAAGAATGAGAATAGAGAGTAGAAATAGTTTTACAATGAGAAATTTCATAATTTATATGGTTGTCAGGGTTAACAATTTGAAGACAGAGATAAGCAAATGATGTAACTCGAATGGGCGACTGTAGAAACGCTTTAAACGTTTGTTATTGGGAAACCCTTGAGGTAAAGATAATTATGAAGGTCTAGAAGTAGGTGGGAGGATAATATTCGGATGCATCTTAAAGAACTGGGTTCAAGAAATGAACTAGATCCAATTTACTGAGGACAAGGAGCAATAATAGAATTTAGTAAAAAAACAGCACCGAACTTACTCGCATAACTCATATGGCTAATTGCAATCATGTAAGCCTAATGTCATTTTGTGCGTTGCCGCAAGGTGTCTTTTTTCTAATGAGTTAGTAGAGTTGAAAACAGAGAAACTGCATTCTCTTGTTAAAAAGTTGTTTTAGGTGATCACAACTGGGAATATGAAGCTACGCGATTAATATTTATCAGTGCTAAACCAGTTGCATCCACTCTTCCTTTTCCAGGAGAGGAAAAAATCAGTTTTTGTATCCCATAATATTTTACACACTACTCGACAGGTTATTCTAAGCTACATTTAAGTTGTAGGGCACTTGGTAACATGCTAGACTATGTACTGCTTGTTAGTTTCTAACAAACGGAATTGCGTCATCATCACGATAAGCTACTTTAAAGCATACCCATCTCTATTCGTTATAATAGTGGATATTAAGTATATATTTTAAGTCTCATAGACTGTGATGGACAGGACATGTTGCATGAATGGGGAAAAAAGAACGTGCATAGAAGCGTCTTGTAGGAAAAACAGAGAAAAAACGCCCAGTTGTAGACCAAGAATGAGGTGAGAGAATGATATTAACCATTATATGATGGAAGTAGATTATACAGGGAATGATTGGAAAAAATTAGCTCAGGAGAGCTTATGTCCGCGTGGCCATGAAACTATGGGTTCGATAGTGCCAGTGAGTTAGTTAGTTATTAATTTGATTTTGAATTCCATCAACGCAGTTTAACCTCTCACCTTATAGGTACGTGTCATACTCCACCCGGGCCTTATAATGATATGGCCTGTTGGGAGAGAGATATTAACTATGGATCACACACATACTTTTTGACCACACAAAGACATGGAGGGACTCCATGAATGAGTGATCAGCTCAATGCCAGGGCCTCCTCTAAGACAAAACAGCATTCAGACGAAACACACCATTTACACAAACATTCAATACGTACTAAACATATCAAATGTGATAATGTGGATCATGATGGCCAGATAATATTCGGGGACCATTTGGGTCATAAAGTTTCCTGACATTTCTCTTACAGGTGAGGAACTCCCCCCCCCCCAAAGAAAAAAAAACATCACCCAGGAAACTTTTTCCGACCGGAGATTGAATCCAGTCCCGCTGCTTACGATGCAGCGACGCTACCCCGAGGCCACAGCGGTGGACAAAGTTGACATAAACAAATTTATATATATATATCCATCGCTCTGGTCTCGGAGGTAGCGTGCTGCCTTGTCACGCGGTGGGCCCGGGTTCGATTCCCTGTCGGGACTCCTGAGTGAGGTTTTTTCGGGGTTTTTCCTCACCTGTAAGACAAATGTCAGGAAGCTTAGGCCCAACGGTCCCCGAAAATCATCATGCCATCATCATCATCCTTCAACCGGTGTGGAAAGCAACGGGAAGCTACCACACCTATAATTTCCTAGTAACGCTGCAAAGCATTGCATAAAAATGCTATGATTGCAATAAAAACGAGCCCTCGGGCAGAATTACTACGGATGGATATATATTATATATATTATATATATATATATATATATATATATATATATACTTTTCTTGAGTACATAAGGACATGAAAATCTTCCCCGGTATCAGGTAAATATCGGGATCATTTCGAAGAGAAAACGACATTTAAAACGAAGAACACCATTCGCACATACATCCATACTAAACAAGGTAAATATGCATGGATGGACAGATGTTGATCGGGACAATGAGGACTTGAGGATCTCTAATATAAGATATGTCTTACAGGTTAGGAAACCCTCTGAGAAAACCGCCATCCAGAGAACTTGGTCCGACTATGCATCGAATCCGGGTCGGCTGCGTCGGAGACAACGATTTTACTCCGAGATCATAGCAGTAGAGTAACTAAAATATCTTCGTGGTTAAATTTTTAGTTTTCGTGATGAAACTTTCGTTAACCATCACCGAAAAAATTAAAAACCTTTAAACAAGTTTACGAGAATGAAAATTTATAATATTTCATCTTCACACTCAAAATCCTCTAAGTATGTAAATATTAAAATTTCTAGTTCTAGAAGGAATGAAGCTATTGAGGTTGTTCTAGTGAAAATATTTTTGAAAAGTTTTACAGATCTTCGTCTATCTTATCTAGTAGACACCGAAAATTACCTAAAAAAATACACACACACACACATATATATATATATATATCAACCGCTGTGGTCTCGAGGTAGAGTGCTGCCTTGTCACGCAGCGGACCCGGGTTCGATCCCCGGTCGGGGCAGTTTTTCTGGGTGAGGTTTTTATCGGGGTTTTTCTTCACCTGTAAGACAAATGTCAGGAAAACTTTAAGGCCCAAACGGTCCCCGAAATCATATGGCCATCATCCTTATCATTATCATCCTTACCATTATCATTATCATCATCATCCTTCACCGGTGTGGAAAGCAACGGGAAGCTACCACACTTACACAATTCCCTAGTAAAGCTGCAAGCATAGCATGAAAATGCTATGAGTGCAGTGAAGGACCTGCCTTCGGGCAGAATTACTATGGATATATATATATATATATATATATATATATATATACTGTATATACATACCTGTTAATGTTCTAGCAGCCACAATTTTTATTTTATCAGAACCAAGTTTGTTATTTACCAATTAATTTAAAAAGTAAGCTCGAGTTCGTTAACCAGCAAAATCGGACCATTAGATGTAGAATTTCACCTAAAACGAGACTTTAAAAGTCGCTCTAGCTGTCGTAATTTTCTATGTTTAAAAACGAAACTTAGTATATGATATAATAAAACGAACAAAGTATTTTCCAAAAATCATCGAAATCCCACTATTAGAAGTGGGGGTTTACCTAAAACTTGAAATTAAAAAAGTCTTTATCGGTCATTATGTTTTCTTCGTCTCAATGTATCAGTAATCTACATAATACAATTTAATGAACCCTTAAAATGATAATGTAGTAATATCCTACGGTATAAGATATATTAGTTTAATTCATAACTAGAGTAACACAAAAATTCATCATCATCATCAATGGCCTGTTCCGCTTCAGGAAAGAAATTGATCCCTCCATCTCTTCTTAGGTCTTCCTGGGTCTCTTCGCTCTGTGGGTCTGTAGTTCAATAGCTGCAGAGGTAGTCTATTGTTTGGCATCCTCAGAAGGTGTTCATGCCAATTATTTTGATATTTTTTGAATGATTTCAGTTATTGCTGGTGTGTTGAGAGCTTTGCGGATATCTTCATTACGTATGTGATCATAAAGCGTATAACCCGCTAAAGGTCTTAATAACTTCATTTCTGCAGCTACTATCCTATTTAATTTACCTGTAGTAAGAGTCCAGGTTTCAGAACCATAAAGTAGAGTTGGAAGAGCCATTGTTTTATAAAATTTTAGAATTGTATCTGGACGTACTTTTCGGAAAAGAATGCTTTTTATTGTTCCTATAAGTTTTTGAAATTTGACCAATTTTATGTCTATGTCTTTACATGTGTCGTAGGAATACAAAAATTAATCAGTAGAATTTAGTTAAATTTTAAAATATATATACAGTCAATATGCCCATTTCACCAATTAATGTTTTAAAATGGTCAACAAGTTTCTACAGCCAAGCTGTCATTCTCAAGACCAGTCAATATCTGGTCTTGAGAATGACAGCTTGGCTGTAGAAACTTGTTGACCATTTTAAAACATTAATTGGTGAAATGGGCATATTGACTGTATATATATTTTAATATTTTATCACCAAGAAGATCACTTGTGTATTAAATTAGTTAAATTTGTATCAAATTATACATTATTCAAATGGAAGTAACTTACGGTTATGATAGATTTGTTTTCGAGTCCGACACGTTAAATAGGTTAGCATAAGAAATTGAGTTTCTCCAATTTAACAATAAATAAATATATATATATATATATATATATATACACAGTATAACAATATATATATACACAGTAAATTTGTTTAATCCGGAACTTGAATAATTCGGAAATATGTCCAATGTGAACAAATTTATTGGTCCCGGCGAAATAATACTAATTTTACGTGTATTTATGTTGCGTAAAACGGAATTTGTCCAACGCGGAAACGAAAAGATATTTCTACACAATTCGTGAAAAAGTCTTTAAAGCGGAAAGAAAGATAAATAAATTAGTTTTCACTTCATTGAATTCCCGTTAGGCCAACAAAAAAAAATAACGAATGATTCCTGCCGCCAGGTGAAGTAGAAATTCTATCTGTGCCTGAAATTTTATTTTGGTCTCACTGCACACTCATTATGCGAAATACAGATACATGTCTGAGAATAACCATTGTACTGTAAAATCATAAATAAGTTCGGAGACCGATCTTTCACAGGAAGCGTTCTGAATTACGGAATAAAGATGGCTAAAATATGCATCGTTGTCATTAAACGAAAAAGTGAAAGTAATTGAAGATAAATCTCCAAATTTCCGGACCGTTGCTCCAAAGTCAAGCTCTAGCTGCTGCTAAATCCCTAGGAAATAACGATTTCAAGGCATCTTTAGGTTGGCTGGACAGTTTTAAAAGACGACACAATGCAGTGTGGAATGAAATTTGCGGGAAATCAAAGGATATGGACGAAAGTGTAGTTAGTGAGCGGAAATCGAAACTGTATACTTCAATTTCAGGATACGCGCCTAAGAGACATTTTTAACACTGACGAAAGGGACTGTTTTTTCGCGTGTTAACCGTCGAAGTCGCTCATACATACTATACTTAACTTTTCAAAGGCAGCGGAACTGCAATTAATCCATGGTACGTAAAAAGATAGTACACGGTACTCTATATTCTAAGATTAATAATAAGTTTAAGTTTTTTATAATGCGGAATTTTGTCAAATGTGGAAAAAAAATTGGTGCCATCCGATTCCGCTTTCAGCAAGTTACTGTATATAGGCCCTATATTCCAAACAGCATAGTCGGACTTAGTGAGGAATTCCCTTAGTTTATGAGTTTCTGCGTGACGGACTTTTTAATTATTATTATTGAGGCTAACAACTGAATGCGTAATGTAATGAGGTAATTTCTGGGACAAATCGATTGGAAACATACCATGACTTTGAAATTAAGGAGGTTGTCATTGAGATAACTTTCACAGAAATGTTATCGTTAAAACGCGAGCAGGTATGTCTATAAACCGGAACACTTGCGCAATTAATTACATTCTAACAAGTAATTAATTACAATACCGCAGGATGGAACTATCATTCATTCATGAATGTTTTAAGGAGCTTTCAATCCTGGTGGACTAGATGCTAGTCCTTCAGTTTTTTTTTTCGCCATGTCTTTTATGACATTTATAACTTTCTCCCTCCCTGACATTGGCGAAATTGTAATCCATTTCTTAGATTGGGGGGAACATTGAAGGCGGAGTTACGTTACCCCGATGATATGATGTGTGATAAATGATAATGAAGCGCTAGGGAAGTCCTTAATCTGGGGTAGGGTAGTAAAGTTATCCCACTACAAGACATAGGAGATCCTTGGGGTAGTAGGAGGTTAAGGTTTATAATTTTTCTAGACAATCGGCACTTGATATCAGCCCTGCTTGTCGGCCGCCTTTACCCGCCAGAACAAGCTTCTGGTACTCAATTCCGTTAGAGGCTGAGTCGACCACTAGAAAGTTTTGATCAGTTTAAAAACCCAAACTCCACGGGGCTTAAACCCTCGAGCTTCCGGTTTGTAGCGTATTGCCTTATACAACTACGCCACGGCGTGCCTTAATCTAAACTTAACCTAAATTCCAGTCCATTGGCAACCTAGGGAATAATTACCTTTAAGGAAAAAAATACTATGTTCTGACCGGGAATCGAACCCGGGACCTCATGAACTGTAGTCAAAACGCTGACCACTAGCCCTTGAGGCTGGTCTGTTTCAGGATGTAAAATTTTTGAGAATGGCTTCCTTTGGAGGAGAAGTGAACTCATTCAGTCTTGTGTTCTTAGAAATACAGGACACGTTAAAGAATATTAATCCGGAAATTAGAGGTATCTGAGCAATATTGTCGTCCTTCTTAAACCGATTTTGAATTGCGACGCTAATAATCTAAGTTGTTACAAAACTTAATTAAATAAAATACTACTAGACACTCTTGTAGATTTACGTATTTGGAAGAACCCCTGATAATTTTCATTTCACTTTTACGTATTTTGAGATTTTTTTGACATCTTTGGTTATGTTTATAGATGACTGTGTGGTTAGTTTATTAACTGCTGTCTTCAAAAGCAGCGCAAGGTAAAAAAAAAAATAATTACTTTGTACAATGTTTTGTCGTTTGAAAATCAGGTTTGGGTGTAACAGTTGATGTGTTAGTGAGAAAGATTGATACTTAGTTGTGTTTACAAACATGTTTTTGTGGCACTTGAGCTCTAAATTTGCAATGCAGTGTTCAATATTTGTTCTGTTGTATTTTGTGCATTCTTCTTTGTTGTCTCTGTTCAAAATACTAGGTCATCCGCATACACTAAACAAATCACTTGACTGCTGGTAGATCATATATACTCTGCATAAACATTGAATAAAGTGCAGCTGGAAATAGCGCCTGGGGTATACTCGTACCAGTATATAGTAGTTGGCATTTAGATATTTGTTTATCAAACTCCATAGAGAAATTTCGAATAGAGGGGAAACTGAGTACAGTGACATCTAAAAAATTTCGGTCGTTTACGATGAACTACAATGAGCATGCTACAATGGTAGCGCTGTTTCTTAGTAACAGAATATGTAACTAAATAAAACAAATGCAAGGCACACGGCGTCGTGCACAGCGTGTTCACTCAGGATTATCGGAATTGCCATTTTGTAAATTTAATTTTTTTAACTGCTATCCTTTCGCTCTCTGTAGACGGTACTGTAAAATTATATATTATCGATAGTTAAATCATTACTTAGATTTTATTTTACTCTAATTTGTAAGTAAATTCAAGTTTGTTTACGTTTTTAATGTGAATCTATTTTCAAAGAAAACCTACTAGATGTGATAAAATTCTAAGATTTGTTAGGTTAGGAAGAGTGATGTTAGTGTACAGCCATTTCTAATAAACGTTTTAAAAAATGTGACTTTATAATGGACTTCAGATGCAAGGTTCTTTAATAAATATTGTATAAATATGTATGTGAGAATAAGGGGTAGGTCAATTGTACATATTTATTAAAAGAGCTCATAATGCACGTTTTCAAATTTTAATAAACGAAAATAAATTAACATGTTTATTTATTTCCATTCTTCCCTTCTGTTAAAATGAAAGAAAATCATTAGATCTGAGAGGCTGGGTACAAATAATTCCATAATTTAAGATTAATTAATATGTTATTTATTCCTATAAAAGTTCAATTTCATGATTATTCACCACATGGCGTTATATAATTATAATTCATAATTTTACCACCAGGCAGTGCTGAATTTCATATTAGTACCAGAAAAAAATCGAAAAAATTTAGATGACGTTAGTTGTTCTACACTAGCGCCGCTTATGGCATGTACGCGAAACTTGTCCACTTTCTTCTCTGGTACTCTGTGATCAAACTCGACTTAGGGTTTGTTCTCCAACAAGTGTTTCAAACCATTTAAGTATATTGGATGGCATTCCTTTCTTTGCCAACTTGAGAATGAGATTCTCTTTCCACGCTTAATCATGAGCATTTTTAACATAAATTAATATAGCTTCACTTAGCTTGGTGACTTGTTGATTTGTTAATGAGTTTTTGGAAACTTACTGTTTGTTAGTCAGAAGTTAATTTGTTTCTTGGAACCATTTAGGCCGGTATTCTTGAAACCAACTCTCCTCTCCCCCACCTCTCTCACTTTCGTAAGTTGAGTCTGACCACGAGAGTGAGAGATGGTTTTCTTGAAACCATCTTATTCCGATCTGATCTCTATCTCAGGCGAGATGGAAAAAAAAAAAAAAATGCGTATGTTGGGCAAGGTTTTTAAAAGTGCATAGAGAAATAATCCATATGATCATTGTGAAATATGGCGTATTTTAAAAATCGTCTGCAATTGTATAGGGTTATGGGAATGTGATTGTTTGCCTAAAATAAATTAAACTGATTACAAAAATGGGGAGGAAAAAATGGAAAATAGAATCTGATTGAGGTTAAAACATACAAAATATGTGTGTAATCAAAACGTATTCATGGCAAAATTAGGATTTCCTACATATAGAAATGTCCAACAATGAA
This sequence comes from Diploptera punctata, assembly GCA_030220185.1. Classification (NCBI taxonomy): domain Eukaryota; kingdom Metazoa; phylum Arthropoda; class Insecta; order Blattodea; family Blaberidae; genus Diploptera; species Diploptera punctata. The sequence continues at coordinate 78,307 of JASPKZ010000612.1, read as the reverse complement.
AGTAAAAAATATATATTGCCCAGTTTACCCCTTATAAAATTAGTTATCTGAATAGGCTTATATTATTGATAAATATAGTAAGAAAAGTATAAAAGGTCAAATTGTAACATTCCACAGCTTTTATATTTTATACATGTGTATTGTGATGGAGAAAAGCGTACGTTATATGTACGTTATGGGATATCAACAAACCAAATTAATATAATATACGTGATCTATTAAAAATCAAATTAAAAACAGTATTAGTGATCCATTTGAGATGGTCTATTTTATTTTATTATGTTATCTTTATGGATAATAGGTATACCTTTATGCATAACAGGTAATACTATAGGTTCTAATAATTTTGTAGGCCTAACCTTAAAAGTCGAAATTGTAGCAAAATAATAATTTATTATTATGGTTTATAAAATCATTGATAGGTAACTATGTATTAATTTATTGTTGTAATTGTTAATAGAAAACCATTATCAAAATTACACTATGAAGATAATATTTTAAGAACATGGTAAGAAATTACCATCACCACGTTATGTAAATACATCAAATAAATACAAAGTTATTAATCAATTTTTGATGGTGCATTTTATTTTCCATAACCTCAAGGTTGAGATTATGGTTAAAAAATATACATATGGTATAGGGCTCAACTGCACTTCTACTAGCGCTTGATTTTTCATTTATATTGTCGTAAACTCTTCTTCTGTATTAACTAACATTATTTAATGCTTTAAACTTTTTCAAACCATTTTTATAACATTATTAGACAATTTTGAAGTATTTATTTAAATATGCAAATCACAATATTATGACACTGGTAGAACAATATTATGATGCTATTTTCTCTTAATATTGCAAATATTAGTAATTTAAATTTCACAGCGACATATAGTAATCGAGGATGATAATCGATATGTGGTTAGATTGTGGGTTATCGCTGGCTATATAAAACCTGACATATGCGCACTGTTGTTCTATTGGACTTTGAAAATATTCCACGCTAGTTTAAGTGCAGTTTTTTCCGTTTATAGAAACACTGTTAAGTAACTGTATTAATTATTGCTGTAATTCACCACAAATCTTTAATCACCATGTTATGTAAATTATTAGTATTGTCTCTTCTCCTTATGGTCAATAATGCTTCTCCTGATACAAGACTATAGTCATAATTTATAAACTTTGATACTCTATCAGTGTTATTCTAAAATTTATATCAAAACAAAAAATGAAACATTATATGTATTATATATATGCCCAATTACTTTGCCCTACAGTCCTATAAGGGCATTTTATATAAACAACCATCTTTAAAATATGTAGTCATTGCATGAAACTTCATTTCAGTTTACTGTTTTACCTCATCCTCACGTCAACATGATTTTTTCAAATATGTCCCCTTGAATAGCTGATTGGTTTTACTACTTATATTGCAAGCTCTAGGGCTTTATGAAATACATAAAGATAAATGGCACATTCACTAAAGCCCTCCACTGAACCTTTTCCTCAACGAACTTAATCCAGTAAAAATTTTCTTCTACTGTCTATTCAATCTACATGATCAACCCATAACAAACTTATAAAACTTATAGCGACAAATGTATTTATTTTATTGAGAAAATACCATTAGGAAGGTTTAGATGGGAGGATATTTGGATGAATCTTAGGGAACTGCATATTGGAAATAAACATCTGTTTTTGGTGGACATGAGTTATGTATGTCATGATAAAAGAAACAGAAGTGAATTCTAGTACTTGGAACAATGCAGGAAAATGAAATTAAAGAACAGTCCATACTTATATTTTATTGTGGAATTAATATGTATGACACCTGAAATAAATACAAAATATGTTTCATTTGAAAAACATTGCTTTTTATTATTATCAGCATTCATAATTACTCATAACAATTATAAACAAGAATCAATATGGATTTACATACATGAACATTACACAGCTATCAATGTACATAAAACACACAAATTTGTAACACTAATACCTTATATATTATTGTGAAACATTACTATTTACACATTTTTTAGAATATAATACCTCATCGTGTCCACCACTGTGGTCTCGAGGTAGCGTGCTGCCTTGTCATGCAGTGGGTCCAATTCCTGGTCGGGGACAAGCTCCTGGGAGAGGTTTTTTTGGGGTTTTCCTCACCTGTAAGACAAATGTCAGGAAGCTTAGGGACCAACAGTCCCCAAATATCATCATCATCCTTCACCGATGTGGAAAGAAAGCAACGGGAAGCTACCACACCTATAATTACCTAGCAAATCATAGCATGAAAATGCTATGATTGCAGTGAAATACCTACCCTTGGGCAGAATTACTATGGATGGATGGATCATAAGGCTTTTAAGTTTCCATACCCAACTTACGGAAAACAAGATAACAAAACAATAAAGCTTGCCAAGGATCTACCTACTTAATCAAATCTAAATTACTTTAATGAAATTTTATGATGGGAATTTACATTATCAGGCAAATAAATTAAGTAAGTCAAATTATTACATCTCACCTCATAAAACTGGGTGATTCTCACAGGACCGGTTTCTGAAGTTATTTCCTCTATCGTCAACCAGAACTCAGACTATAGAGTTAATGGAATCTTGGCTGATGATACAAGCAATAGCTTCAGAAACCAGTCCTGTGAAGATCACGGAGTTTTATGAGGTAACATGTAATAACTTATTTGACTCACTTAACGGAATATAAAATAATAAAAAAACCCATGGCTTGAAAGGCCTAGAAGGCTCTTGGCCTACTAGCTGGCTGTTGGACTCACTTCCACATGAGTTGATCACAGAGATAGAAGATCATTTCACCCAGTGTAGGATTGGTCAGCATGTCAGGTCCCCCAGTCATTATAGCTGATTTTCTGAACTTGGAGTCGCTACTTATTGTAGCTACCCAAATGCCTCATGATGCTGAGTGAGCAATGGCCCAATACTGGCCAAAATCACAAGAAAAATGTTTTCCCCCATGGAGACCCGAACCAGCGCAAGTCCGGTAACTCTCTGACAAAGCATCTTGCCTTAACCATTCAGCTATGGTGCGGGACATAAAACAAACAAACTGAATTAAATAAACATGTTCACAATTGGCTATACCAGAAATGTGAATAAATGTGCACGCATTTTAACTTATGTTATCCAATAAATGATAGTGTTAGTGACTTAAAGGGACAATTACAAAGTTTATAGCTGATATGTCACATGGAATAGAGCCCTATTTAAATTACACATTAGAACAAATAAAATTTAAGATTAGACAAAATGATATAGTGTTACAGATGCACCAACAATTTAGACGAGGAAATCTGCATTTTTAACACATAATGGTCTATATACACAACACAAATATGTTCACAGCCTTACAGCAGAGGAAGTATAGAAGACAAAAAAAAATGCATAATACATGATAGTGTAGTGAAAAGAAAGTGTTCATATAATTTTGTCCAATCACAATCCTAAAATTACAAGTAAAAATACAATGGGAAGTAAGTAACTCTATTAGGCCCTTCTTAATAAACAAATAAGGTAAATCCGGAGTTATTCTAACCTCATAACTTGTTGTGTTCTATTTGAACTAGTGTCTGTATATAAAGTATACCATCGTCAGCTTTTCCAGAATGTTGAAATTAACATTGTCGTTCCCTCGATGTCCAGAGCTGACAACTTAAATTTCAACAGTCTGGAAAAGCTGACGATGGTATACGTGAAATATCAAAACTACTTCAAATAGAACACCAGTTATGAGGAAGGATGACTCGGTATTCACCTTACTTATTATTAAAAGTGGACATCTATTAGAGCCCTTCCATTTGGCAAATCATAAACATCATTCACAACTGGAATAGCATTATTGGTGGCAGATCCTCTATTTCGGCATCGTTTGCCCTCCTCGCTATATTGTGTAACACAGTTGTTGCAACTATAACAGTCGTCGTCGTTTCAAGTTTGAGTTATAATTGAAATCAGCTCGTGTTTGTGGGTTGAGGAGAGGTGTCATTCAAATATGATGGCACGCATACCCACTGTCTTCCAGGAGAATGCCAGACACTTCTCCTTCTTTAAATTGGCCACAGATCATGCTACTTTTGAACATACGAGTGTCGTGTGCAGATCCTGGCCAGCCTGTAACGATGTTTTATGAATTCCATAGTGAAGTTCACAATGGCCTGAAAATTAAAAAAAAAAATCCAAGATATAAAAAGCTACTCTCAATGCAATAAAAAAAATATATATATATATAAATATATTATATATATATTAATTAAATAAAGTAAAACTTAGTTTTATTCGATTTTCATATTTATTAAGATATAATTCAGTGACAGCTGTTTCGGTACACTGTACCTTCTTCAGACATGTACCGAAACAGCTGTCACTGAATTATATCTTAATAAATATGAAAATTGAATGAAACTAAGTTTTATTTTTATTTAATTAATTAATATGGATTTTCATCAAGTAAACACCAACTCAATTGATTATATATATATATATATATATATATATTCAATTTTTCATATTCAAAATTCTTGCTATAAACTATGCCGTTCCTAACGAAAAACTATTAATTTTTTATTCATAGCCATTACAAAGCACTTCAGTTTTGTCATTGCGTTAAAATTGTGATGGTTTCGTCAATTGTTTTATTGGAAGTAAATTTGGCTCAACTGCACTTTTACTAGCGCTTGATTTTTCAGTTATATTATTGTAAACTATAGCACTTATTTTGTATTTCCTAATATTTTAAACTTTTTCAAACAATTTTTATAACATTATTAGACAGTTTCGAAGTATTTATTTAAATGTGCAAATCACAATTTTATGACACTGTTAGAAATATTGTGATGCTAACTGCTATTTTCTCCACAGAGTATATTACTTAGTCTATGATTTTTCTATTGCTGTTTTGGGTTATCGCTGGTTGGATCAGCATTAGGGAGCGATAAGTAAGTGTACACCCATTTTTAATAAACGTTTGGTAATTTTAATATTATTAATATATCTTTTTAACATAGATTTGGGGATTTATTGCAAATATTGGTCATTTAAATTTCATAGCGATGGATTGTAATCGAGGATGATAATCAATATGGTTCGATTGTGGGTTATTGGTGGCTCTCAAACTCTGGCCGCATGCACACTGTTATTCTATAGGACTTTGAAATATTTCATGCTAGTTTAAGTGCAGTTTTTCTGTAAATTTACTTGTACCTTAATAAAGAAAGAAAAAATAATGCTTGAATTGTGACTTGAACCCTGGATCTCTGATTCTGTACATTAGTACAATACCAATTACACCATCTGAGCACCGATAAGAATGTCAACATTTCTTTCTACTTATACAATTCTCGTTCGTCCGAAGACCATCAATACCAACATGCCAATTGGAATCTTTTATTCAGAAGTACTTTTATTGAGAATTTATACATTACTTTTGAACGGTAAAGCTTCATACTTTGAAGTTTTTATTAAATTAACATTTTCCAACCTAGATTAATTAAGGAAGAAAAATTAAGGTTTGGAAAGTGTAAATTTAATAAAAACATGAAAAAATTAAAATATGGTTATATTTTATTTGTTATTTATGCAAAAATCTATGTTATGTTATGGGATAAATGGTATGAGGTAGTAATCTAGAACAATATTAACACAATACATTTTCAAAATGTTTCTCACTGATATTGGTCTACAAAATCTCCTACTTGGCACAAATTATTTAGGTAAAAAGCATCATAAATCAAGTATTCACCTAAAATGGTTCACAGATGCTGCTTGGAGTTCTGCTTTTATGTGCTATATATTTAAGACAGTGCAACTAATGGCTTTATTTCAATTTTCTTACAATACTGATCAAGGCAACTGAAGCCATGGATCACATGTCGTAGATTTACGACACGTAGAAGAACCTGAACTCTAAAAATAAAGCTTCTAAAAAAATTAGTTGGATCTTTCATTATCAGTTTTGAATTACAACTCTAATGATGTCAATTAAAGAGCATAAGGGCCTTCTAGGCCTGTTGCGCTTGGAGAGAGGGAGTGAAATAAAATAATAATAATAATAACACACAAAATACTTGCTTAACTAGTTTTTGTACATACCTGACAGTTGAAGGAGAATACGCCCAAGCTATTTCTGAAGATTTCGGAATATTCTCCTCCAGGATTCCTTATTTTTATATGTGTGCCATCGATGAATCCAACTACACCACAGAAACAAGCAATTCTATGAAATTCATAATGGAGATGACGAACCTCATCTCCATTAGGGAATGTTATAAATTGTAGTTTCAATTCTGCAATAGAGGTGGATACTTTTCTGATGACAGGTGACACAGTACTTTGGCTGATGCCAGAGAGGTCTGCCACTACAAGCTGCATACTTCCTGTGAATAGAATTAATAAACAAATTGAATAAATTCACAATTGGTATGACACAATATTTATGCCATAATAAATTTAATATTTGTCTGGCCACACCTTGATTAAGTATTTGTTCCTGAATCGAGGAATTTAGCATAAAATTAAATTAAGCATTATCAGATAATAATCTTTCATGTGCATAATTTAAAGAGTGAAGCAAATTATGGGTAAACTTTAGTATTTGACTCTCATCTATTCAATGAATAAGTTCTACAGAATCGCACTGCACATGCGCGAATGTTTAATGTAACCTTCACCAGGTGGCAGGATATAAATGTGAAATCGAAATAACTAACCTTCTTAATAAATTCCCAAACAGTTTATGAGAAACTGACATACACCCATTACACTCTTCCTAACCTAACAAAATAAATTGCTTGCATATTATTCAATAAACTAATCATGCGTATACTAACTTGTCCCAACAAAAACACACGAAATGAAGTTAATTTCTTTAAATTAAATAATAATAATGTTAAGTATTAAAAAATTAATAGAAATATTGTTTTATTAATTTCTACTACAGTAGTTTGAATGAAGATGTTTCATTATTTGCATTTTCCTTATATTATATATATATATCGTACTATTGAATTACTAATTATTATCCAATTTTGTTCGTTATGTGACCGGAGTTAATAAAAATTTCACTTTTTTGCGTGTAATATACAAACAAAAAAACGATCATGTTAATGATTATACACGAGAGTGATATTTTATTTCTCTACATGAATTATTTGTAATCGGTTTATATAGTATTTCCATACACGTTTGTAATAAACAACACTAGATTTTAAGAAGTCTCACGATGCATATTGAAAAAGTTAAAATATAATGAATCATACAGCATATATTACATGACTTACCTGTATATCGGGGAATATCCTGAAAGTACAGGCGGCGACGGCGATTCGCTTGATCCCGTAGATTTTGTTCAATTTCCACATCTTCTATTAACTTCTGTGCCTCCAAACCCAAAAGATTATTCACTTTTGGAACTCCGCCATTTCTACTGTGGACCAGAACAAAGCGAAAGACAGGTATACTGCCGACTTATGAATTTGACATTAATAAGTGAGTAAGGCGTGGCCAAAACGAGAGTTTTGAGCGAGAGTTGGTTTCAAGAATACTCTCGACGTCATAGGAAGGCGGAGCCACTCACATGTCACTCACTTCGAGAGGAGAGTTGGTTTCAAGAATACCGGCCTATGTCTTTTGTGTAAGTAACCATTCCATACTTGCCATGACGAAAGTAAGGGATATGGGTCTATAATATCGTAATTTTTATAATATTTGCCTCTTTTTTTCAAAATTAGTATTAACCAACTAACTCACTCGCCCTATCGAACCCGTAGGTTCATGGCCACGCGCACATAAGCTCTCCATACATCCCTATCCTGAGTTAATGTTTTCCAATAATTCCCTGTATAATCTACTTCCCTCAAATCATATCCTCATCATCTTCTTCTTCCAGGGATTAAGCCTGTTGGCTCGTTCCGGTTTCATGAAAGCTAGAATTGTTAAAATAGTTAATGTTATTCTCCCACCTCATTCTTGGTCTACCAAACTGGGTGTTTTCCCTCTGGTTTTCCTAGAAGAAGCTTCCATGCACGTCTTTCATTCCTCATTCGTGCCACATGTCCTGCCCATGAGATTTGTCTGTTCTTATTATATCTGGCTTCCTATAGAGACCATGCAACTGTTCAAAATTAGTATTACAGTTGATATTATCCAGTGTCTTGGTATTGTACTAGACAGAAAATTCAGTTAAACCAAGATAGTATGGATTGTCGTGTTTTCTGTCCTCGGTGTTTGAGAAATGTTAATTTTCACTAGGTGATATATTTTAAAGACACTTTAATGCCTTCATTGAGTTAATTATTTATTAAAGGAGTTACAAAAATAATACGAATATATTGAAGATAATTTATTCATTTATTTATAAACAGGTTTACAATGTAATAAAACTTCTTCCTGTGCCCAAAGCTTTTTAAATTTTTATCTTCTTTCTCTATTCTTCTCTATCTTCCCATTCCAATTCTTCCAGGCTTATCTCCCTCATACCTCTTCTTATATCATCCATCCATTTAAATCTAGGTCGACATCTCTTTCATTTCCCAGGTGGAATCCATTCCAAAGCTTATCTGGGTAATCTTGTCTCTGGTATTCTGCGTATATGACCATACCATTCTAGTTGTCTGTATTTTTCAAAATCTAATATCGAATTCTGAACTTTCATTTGTTGTCTGATGATGGCATTTTTTTTTTAATTTAGAATGTCTAGTTGAGCGTCTAAAACAATCCATTTCAGTAGACATTAGTTTTAAACTCAAAATTTTATTCAACTGCCAATTTTCTGCACCGTATGTTAGTATGCTTCGAATTATGGATTTATAAATTTGTAATCTGGTATCTATTATTATGTTCTTATCCCGCAAAACTCCGTTTAATTAAATATAATTGCATGGTTAATTACACTGAGCAATAAAAAAGAAACTTTTTTTGTCTCAGAAAAAAAAAAGTGATTCTGATAGTATTTTTTCTCTTGAATTCAAATATGATATCGGTTTTCTCCATCGCGCAAAGTTTCCGAGAGACAGGAATTTATAATTTCAAACACTTTAATATTTTCTATATTCGTAACTACACAATATTCGAACATCCGGACTCACCTATAAAGTAGGAACAATCATCGGCCAGCACATTAGGATTCCATTTGCCTTGATATATCTTTTCCATAGCTGAAATCTCCTGAGTTAGCTCATTTGGTTTTATCTTACAATGGACAAATGGACGAAAAAACGTTTATTAAAAATAATTATTTAAATCCATTAATTGAAATTGAAATAAAAACAAACTGTGAGTTATAGAGAAATTTCGAATACATATTTCAAAACACGATAAAAAAACTGCATTAAGTACAACTATTGGTACTCATGAGACAAAAATCATGTTGACCAGTGTTTATGTTTCACGGAATTGTGATCCAAATTACCAGGAATTTGCCTCACAATTAGGGAAAACTCTGACAAATCTAGACCACAAAATTCAACCTGACTGGGATCCGATGCAAGAGAAGAACCTATTAATCTGCGATTAAATATAATAAGAAAGCAACTTGAGCATTTTATACATAAAAATACATATGATGCTAATGAATAGAGTGAGGAATTTTATGAACTTTCATGTTTTAAACTATTTATCAGAGAGCGCCAAGACTAAGTATATTTACATTTTATGACGTGTAGAATCAAATAAGACCAACAAAAACTTCATATTTCATAATATTTTAGCAAAATTTTAGTGAAAATTCAATACTTCTTCATATTTTTCAACTTTCAAATTCCGGTATTTTTTTTCAATAAAAGTTCTAGGAATTCATTAAAATATTTTTGAAATGAATGTATTTATGTAATTTTTGACAGTGTAATGTGGTAGAGAAGTGAAAATTCTTCGGTATCCCCTGAACAAGATAGATAGATTTTATAAAAGCAAATAATTTGATGAGGAGTCACAGCGAGATAATGTTAGATGGAGGTTTTTGTCCCAAACTTGATCCCAAGAACATGAACCTAGAATGTAGGCAATAGGCACGAGATGTCCGCCGGGTTGTTGGATCTGCCTAATGGCCGCATTTGTGCCCAGAACTTGCATCTAGTACTCACTTCCATTACGATCTGAGTCGACTCCAGGTCCACAATGCCACCAGGAGCTGTTTGTACCACGTTTCCTTATAGAACTACGCTATGGTATGATCCATTAAAATTGTTTCAGATCACGAATATAATATTTTATATTGAGTTAGAATTAATGAAAAAGCTAATTAAAATCAAAATACAGTGAACGTCATGATTTCTTGAGCTAAAATAAGTTCTGTTTGATATCCCAAATGGAAGTCAATGAACAATCATTTTTCAATGTATCTTGATTTACAAGCAATCACAGTCGGGTTTCACCCGATATTTATCAATTAAGTCTATCATAAAGAAAGCTCTTCCTTTTTAATATTCTGAACAGGTCATGGCATTATTTAACAGTGTCTCATTTATGTGCTGCTATGTACAGTTATAAGTTATTGTGGGCCTATGTACATAAATATATGTAAAAAGTTTAGCAAATAATAGCTTCATAATATTTTTGTGTCATGATTTTCATATTTTTCATATTTTGTCTTTGCGATTTCATATTTTCGTATAATTTTCTTCATATAATTCCTCGCCCTTACTTACTTACTTACTCACTGGCACTATCGAACCCGTAGGTTCATGGCCGCGCGGACATAAGCTCTCCATACATCCCTATCCTGAGCTAATGCTTTCCAATCATTCCCTGTATAATCTATTTCCCTCAAATCATAGTTAATGTTGTTCTCCCACCTCATTCTTGGTCTACCAACTGGGCGTTTTCCTTCTGGCTTTCCTACAAGAAGTTTCCATGCACGTCTTTCATTCCCCATACGCGCAACATGTCCTGCCCATCGCAGTCTACGAGACTTAACTGTTCTTATTATATCTGGCTTCCTATAAAGACCATGTAGTTCATTGTTATGTTGTCTTCTCCATTCACCTGTCTCTGTTCATCTCTCTTTGGTCCAAAAATTTTCCTAAGAACTTTATTCTCAAATACTCGTAATCTCCTTTCCTCCCTTAAAGTAAGAGTCCATGTTTCGCACCCATATAATATAACTGGTAGAATAATAGTTTTATATATTTTCAGCTTAACGTTTTTTGAAAGGAGTTGGGACATCAAAAGTCTCTGCAATGCATAATAGCATGCATTTCCAGAATTGAGCCTATGTTTAATTTCTTTGTGCATCTCATTCCTATTTGTGATTATTGTTCCTAGGTATTTGAATTCAGCCACTTCCTCAAAATTTCCCTCATTTGTCCTTAGCTGTCCATTTCCATTATATACTGAATTTCTACGTGTGACCATATATTTAGTTTTACTGATATTTACTTCCAGTCCCAATTTCTTAGTGTTACTCAATAGTGTGTGCGTGTTGGCCTTTAGTATCTCCTCGCTATCGGCCAGTAGTACTACATCATCAGCATAAACTAACAGCTTATTAATACCATTCAGTTGTAAGCCTTCCTCATTCTCTAAAGATTTAATGGCATGCTCTAGTACAAAATTAAATAGTAGAGGAGATAGTGCATCTCCTTGCTTCAACCCATTCTGGATTTCAAAAGTGTCTGAAAACTGTTTGCCTACACGCACCCTACTCTTTGAGCCATTTAGACACATTCGTATAAGTCTAACTAACTTTTTAGGAATTCCGAACTCCAGCAGGATACTATATTATCTAAAGCCCTGGAACATATTGTACATAAGCAAATGACTGAATATCTCCAAGAAAATCACCTCCTTGATCCTTATCAATCCGGCTTTAGATATGGTCATAGCACAACCACAGCTTTGCTAAAAATTACTGAAGATATTCGTGAAGCCGTGGACAGACGTCAATTGACTCCTTTAACCTTACTTGACTTCAGCAAAGCTTTTGACACAGTAGACCACGACTTACTTATGATAAAGCTCAAGCACCTACACTTGTCTGACAGCGCTGTATCCTGGTTCGACTCATACCTGCACGGTCGTCAACAATACGTTTCATTAAACTCTAGATCTTCGTCTTGGCGCAACGTGCCGGCTGGAGTCCCCCAGGGCAGTGTTCTCGGACCTCTTCTTTTCTCAATCTACATAAATGACTTGCCAACTGTACTAAAGCACTGCCGTTATCACCTCTACGCTGATGATCTCCAAATTTACCTACATTCACCTCCTCATTCTCTCTATAACAGCTTGACAAAAATGAATGACGATCTCATATCCATCTTTAACTGGTCTTCAAGTATCGGTCTAAATCTAAATCCTAACAAGTCACAAGTAATTCTAATGGGACAACAAAGACTGCTTACAACCTTTGACATATCTACACTACCAAACATTACTATAAATAATATAATCATCCCTTATTCTTCTTCAGTAATAGATCTTGGACTACATCTAGACGCAAATTTAACCTGGCAAACACAAGTGAAACACATATGTAAAAAGACTTTCTCCATCTTACATTATCTTAGACGTTTAAAGAATTTTCTCCCAGTTTCGTTAAAACAAATCCTTGTGCAGAATCTTGTGTTACCACACTTCGATTATTCTGACATTATATATAATGATCTAAACTATGACTTGTCGCAGAGACTGCAGCGTGTTCATAATGCTTGCGTTCGATTCATTTTCAATATCCGCCGTTATGACCATATTTCCGAACACTTTAATAACCTCTCTTTGGCTCCGTCTTACTGACAGACGTAAATTGCACTCTCTTTCACTACTTTTCAAGCTTCTGAATTCCTACATCCCTACTTACCTGGCGTCTAGATTTGAGAAGTTATCCTCTTACCACAATATTGACACTAGATCACAAGATAGCAGTCTGCTAACAATTCCTCTTCATAGCACTTCCTCCTATTCTACTTCCTTCACAGTAGCCTCTGCCCGCTCCTGGAATCTCCTTCCTCAAGATATCAGGGGTTGCCGCACACTTGGTACCTTTAAGTCACGCTTATACAGTTACCTGTTGTCTAATAATTAATTTTTCTCTATTTATTTAATTTTATACTATGTCATTAATCTTTTCCTGTTTTTTATATATATTGTACATATTATATATTTAATTCGTTAAATTTAGAGTAAATCAAAATACATTATAAATATTAATTGTATTGTATTCATAACTTGTAATCGTTTATATATATATTGTAATTTAGATTTAAGACTATTTTTTGTTTGTATTTTTTTTAAACCTGGTTGAGTGGTAGACAAGGCCTTAAGGCCTTAACTCTGCCAGGTAAAATAAAGCTATTATTATTATTATTATTATTATATAACTTCTCCCTCTTAATTGAATCATATGCTTTAATTCCTCGCCCTACTAATGAATATACATAATATACATGTGAACCTGTAACTGAATGGCTCATTAAGTTGTGCAGGAAATGTAATGGAGACAGAAAACGTGCCATACTCGAGTTGAGAAATAAATCTACTGCAGAGTCTGCTCTCTCATTACTTAATAGAGTTAGACAAGATTCCTGCAGTGACGACACCATCCATTACAATGCGATGACCCAAGGTTGTCAACCTCACAACTACACCTTAATTATCACCCCAGGCGTCACGAAAAGAAGGAGAACATATTCCTAAAAGCCCCCCTATTCAAAATAGTGGGTCCATATGGTATGGCAGTTACCATGCTTGCCTCTGGATCCAAGATTCGCGGATGCAAATCCAATCGGGGTCGATGGATTTTTTTTTTTGGTAATGTAAGCCCATGTTTTCCCTTTACAGAAATTTAGGCGCTCTCCCCCTACATGGAAGAATTTGAACCATACTAATTTAGTTACACTTGTTTTCGCATAGATGTCATTTTGAGTGGTCCGTGGTCAGCGTTCCGCCTCATACTGACATCTAGGAAACCAAGGTAGTACTAGGACGGGAAAATTCGGTAAATTTTGCTTAGAGGCCTTTTCATTCAGGCTTAAGGATTTTTTACGAGCCTGAAAATCTTCAGACTCGGGACTCACGGCTTAAAGTCCCTCCCGGAGGACTTGCTCCTTGGATTTTTCCGTCCTAAAAAATCCATCGACCCCGGCCCGGTTTGAACCCGCGACCCTCGGGACCAGAGGCAAGGAGCATAATCACTAGTCCACCACGGCCGATTTTTTTAAGGACGTAAAAATTCCCCTTTTTCCCATGGGTCCCGTGCCATATCTATTTGTTTTATTCAATGCCCAGGGTTGTCATTTTCGACATTTCTGGTGTTCTCTCCTGGCATTGGCGTAATTGTAATCCACTTCTGAAGTCGGGGCACCTAGAAGGCGAGTTACGTTTCTGGCGTAGCCCATTGTTGAACAATAGCCTTTCCCTTTTCAGGAGACACTAGACCAAATTAATTTAGTTACCTTATTTATCTATAGATGTCATAAATGGCATGCGGTCATCACACCGACTCAATGAAATATTTAGCAGGCAACTAAGATATTGCTAGTACGTTGGGGTCGGTAAATTTTGCTTAGATGCCTTTTATTCAGGCTTAAGGATCATTTGAAACATGGCTACTTCATTGGCTGTTTAGGACATTGTATAATTTTGCAACACAAAAGTGGTGTGCATACATTTTGGTTTAAGTTATCCAGGTATTTTATTAAATTAAGTTCCATTTTCAAGTCCCTCTGAAAAGAATAAATTCTTTAACCTTTCTTTATTATGATATTCTTGGTCTTTCCCAAATACCTCTTCCGGCTGGAGTCCACTGAAAGATTTTTCTAGCTATCGTTGTTGTTGCATTCTCATTAAATGTTCAAACCATTTTAATCTGACACATTCTCCTCTGCTTTCATCTGTATCCCAATTTATTCATTTCGGATTCTTTGTAATCTTATACCTCATAGTTTTTTTCATAAATAATCCATTCAAGTGCCAAAAGTTCTCTTTATTATTTTTTAATTAACAATCCGATGATGATAAATATGTAAACATGATCTTACCTTTAATACAATATTGATTCATTTTCAAGTTCATGATTTAATAATATAATTTTAGCTGTATTATCATACAACAGGACAATTCTAAACGATTGACACATGAATAAAACATTTCTGTGATTGCTCTAATTAATTTGTCATAAATACAAATATAACATCAAATGATATAATAAAAAATGGAACGAAGAAACAAATAAAGGAATAAAATTAGATAAAACACACTACTTGAAAACATTATTATACGCTGATGACCAGGTAATAATAGCAAATACAGAAGACGAACTTCAAAGGAATATTTTTAAACTACATAATATATGTGAACAATATAATCTCAAAATATCCATAGAAAAAACTAAGGTAATGCCATTCCAAGGGAAAAATCAAATCAGATCGAAAATAGTAATAGGAAACAAAATCATAGAACAGGTGAATCATCTCAATTATCTACGATGTGACATTTCATTTAATTATGATAATGATATAAATAATAAAATAGCAAAATTCCAGGGAATATGTGGTACGATAAAACGATCACTAAATAACAAAACAACAAGAGAGGCCCAATTGAAATTTTATAAAATGTTGGCAGTACCGGTACTGCTCTATGGTTCAGAAGCCTGGATACATAAAAAACAAGATCTAAGTAGGATAACGGCGGCAGAAATGAATTTTTTTTGAGATCTGTTAAAGGGTGCACTAAGGAAGACAAAATCAAGAACACAGAAATAAGACAGGAACTTGAAATATTTGCAATAACTGATAAAATAGATACATATAGACAAAAATGGAAGCAACACATAGACAGAATGAATGAAGATAGATATCCAAAACAAATAACAAAATACAAACCTAAAGGCACCCGAGATGTGGGCAAACCTAGAAAGAGATGGGCTGAAATCGGAACGGGTCAACAGACCTAATCCATGATGCAGATGATGATGATGAACATCAAATGTTATCTCAAGTTCTGATCGGCAACAATAAAAATGTGCAATACTCGTATATGTCTACGGCCACCACAACAAGTATCTATCAGAATGATGGATTTGGGGTGTTGATTAATGTGCCATTGATGTCGTGGCCTATCATCAGGTCACCCCCGAGCTTACAGAAGATATATACTTACTTACTCACTGGCATTATCGAACCCGTAGGTTCACGGCCACGCGGATATAAGCTCTCCATACATCCCTATCCTGAGCTAATGCTTTCCAATCATTCGCTGTATAATCTACTTCCTTCAAATCATAGTTAATGTTATTCTCCCACCTCATTCTTGGTCTACCAACTGGGCGTTTTCCCTCTGGCTTTCGTACAAGAAGCTTCCATGCAAGTCTTTCATTCCCTATACGTGCAACATGTCCTGCCCATCGCAGTCTACGAGACTTAACTGTTCTTATTATATCTGGCTTCCTATAAAGACCATGTAGTTCATTGTTATCAAGTCTTCTCCATTCACCTGTCTGTTCATCTTTCTTTGGTCCAAAAATTTTCCTAAGTACTTTATTCTCGAACACTCGTAACCTCCTTTCCTCCCTTAAAGTAAGAGTCCATGTTTCGCACCCATATAATATAACTGGTAGAATAATACTTACTTACTTACTCACTGGCACTATCGAACCCGTAGGTTCATGGCCGCACGGACATAAGCTCTCCATACATCCCTATCCTGAGCTAATGCTTTCCAATCATTCCCTGTATAATCTACTTCCCTCAAATCATATTTAATGTTGTTCTCCCACCTCATTCTTGGTCTACCAACTGGGCGTTTTCCTTCTGGCTTTCCTACAAGAAGTTTCCATGCACGTCTTTCATTCCCCATACGTGCAACATGTCCTGCCCATCGCAGTCTACGGGACTTAACTGTTCTTATTATATCTGGCTTCCTATAAAGAACATGTAGTTCATTGTTATGAAGTCTTCTCCATTCACCTGTCTGTTCATCTCTTCTCTTTGGTCCAAAAATTTTCCTAAGAACTTTATTCTCAAATACTCGTAATCTCCTTTCCTCCCTTAAAGTAAGAGTCCATGTTTCGCACCCATATAATATAACTGTAGAATAATAGTTTTATATATTTTCAGCTTAACATTTTTTGAAAGGAGTTGGGACATCAAAAGTCTCTGCAATGCATAATAGCATGCATTTCCAGAATTGAGCCTATGTTTAATTTCTTTGTGCATCTCATTCCTATTTGTGATTATTGTTCCTAGGTATTTGAATTCAGCCAATTCCTCAAAATTTCCCTCATTTGTCATTAGCTGTCCATTTCCATTATATAATGTATTTCTACGTGTGACCATATATTTAGTTTTACGGATATTTACTTCCAGTCCTAATTTCTTAGTGTTACTCAATAGTGTGTGCGTGTTGGCCTTTAGTATCTCCTCGCTATCGGCCAGTAGTACTACATCATCAGCATAAACTAACAGCTTATTAATACCATTCAGTTGTAGGCCTTCCTCATTCTCTAAAGATTTAATGGCATGCTCTAGTACAAAATTAAATAGTAGATGAGATAGTGCATCACCTTGCTTCAACCCATTCTGGATTTCAAAAGTGTCTGAAAACTGTTTGCCTACACGCACCCTACTCGTTGAGCCATTTAGACACATTCGTATAAGTCTAACTAACTTTTTAGGAATTCCGAACTCCAGCAGGAGTTCGGAATTCCTAAAAAGTTAGTTAGACTTATACGAATGTGTCTAAATGGCTCAACGAATATTTTTATATATTTTCAGTTTAACGTTTTTTGAAAGGAGTTGGGACATCAAGAGTCTCTGCGATGGAATATATCTAACTTGCAATTATCAATAATTGCAATTTTTAGGCTGAACTGTGAGGAAGGTAACGTAAAATGTGTAATAGCACGCATTTCCAGAATTCAGCCTATGTTTAATTTCTTTGTGCATCTCATTCCTATTTGTGATTATTGTTCCTAGGTATTTGAATTCAGCCACTTCCTCAAAATTTCACACACACACACACACACACACACATTATATATATATAGCTTTATTTTACCTGGCAGAGTTAAGGCCTTAAAGCCTTGTCTGCCCTCAGCCAGGTTTTTAAAAAAATACAAAAAATAGTATTACATCTAAATTACAATAAACATAAACAATTATATGTTATAAATACAATACAATTAATAATTTATAATGTACTAAAAACGTCAGAGATGAAGTTCCTCAGATACGTTGCAGGATGTACTCTAAGAAACCACATTCCTAGTGAAACAATTAGGCAAGAACTCAAAATTTTTAATCTAGGCCTAAATGAAAAAAATACAAAACTATAAACAAAAATGGCATGAACATATTTTAAGAATGGACTCTTCTAGGCTAACAAAACCAGCACTGTTGTACCAACCTCAAGGCTATAGAGATGTGGGACGTCCTAGAAGACGATGGGAAGATGAATTCTGAGAGCGGAACAGGCCGACGACCTACCATGATGATGATGATGATGAATTTCTATACCATCGTTCATTCCCCATTCGTGCCAAAAGTCCTGATCATAGTAGTCTACGATACTTAACTAATATTATTCCCGTAAAGATTATGTAACTTACTATTTTGATGTCCCAACTCCTTTCAAAAAACGTTTAGCTGAAAATATATAAAACTATTATTCCACCAGTTATATTATATGGGTGCGAAACATGGACTCTTACTTTAAGGGAGGAAAGGAGATTAAGAGTATTTGAGAATAAAGTTCTTAGGAAAATTTTTGAACCAAAGAGAGATGAACAGACAGGTGAATGGAGAAGACTACATAACAATGAACTACATGGTCTTTATAGGAAGCCAGATATAATAAGAACAGTTAAGTCCCGTAGACTGCGATGGGCAGGACATGTTGCACGTATGGGGAATGAAAGACGTGCATGGAAGCTTCTTGTAGGAAAACGCCCAGTTGGTAGGCCAAGAATGAGGTGGGAGAACAACATTAACTATGATTTGAGGGAAGTAGATTATACAGGGAATGATTGGAAAGCATTAGCTCAGGATAGGGATGTATGGAGAGCTTATGTCCGCGCGGCCATGAACCTTCGGGTTCGATAGTGCCAGTGAGTAAGTAAGTACTATTCTGTAATATTCTTCATTCACCTGTCTGCTCGTCTCTTTTTAGTGCAAAAATGTTCCTCTGAACTTTATTCTCTTTTCTTCTCCTTAAACTGAGGGATCATATATCGTGGCCATATAGGGCCTATAATGTTGAACAGTTCATATAATAATAGACTATCATGAATGCATTAAAAAAGCGACTAAATGCAACGGGGACAATTTTATGGCGTTATGCACCAACCGGCTATGCACTATTATGTACTCGTAAATTTCGAGAAAAATATGTTTTGTTGTACTTCCAGCAATGGCAAGCATGATTGAAAGTTCAACTTCCTACATTTCCTAAATAACTATACTGTAATAAAATAACTATACTGTAATATTACATATTACAAAACGCTTATGGGAAGTAAAGCCACTGCCCTCTATGTATATTACATAGTACAGTGCATATAAAAAAAATATCCAAAAGCTAGTGTTAATATACATTATATGAAACAAATCACTGCATTTTAAAAGGACTGAACTTTATTTGAAACAATATAAAACAATAAATACGTACTTGCCTCCATTTTGCACTAATTGATCTCACGGCCTCCTGTTGTTTCAACTAATAAACAATGTCCACACTGTTAACGTTAGTCAATTGTTTATAATTAATGCAAATATTTCCAACAAAGATGTTATTGTTTTCCATCCATAGTAATTCTGCCCGAGGGCAAGTCTTTCACTGCAATTACAGCATGTTCATGCCATGCTTTGCAGCTTCACTAGGGAATTATATGTGTGGTAGCTTCCCGTTGCTTTCCACACCGGTGAAAGATGATGATGATGATGGCCAGATGATTTTCGGGGACCGTTCGGCCCTAAACTTCCTGACATTTGTCTTATTGGTGAGGAGCCGGTCCCGACCCGGGAATCGAACCCGGGCCCGCTCCGTGACAAGGCAGCACGCTACCTCGAGACCACAGCCATGTACTGTAATTATTTTACTATTATTTATTTTGAAAACACCGTCACGCAAAAAATAATGTACAACGCACGTTTGTGAAGTGTTTTACAGAATCTCGGAAATTAAAAACCTCTCTATCGCTCGGCTTTTAAACATTTTCCTCGCTTCTATAAAAACCATTTCCCAACCTCGCATTGTAACATACTATTCTCCTCCTTAAAAATGGGGGATCATATTTCGTGGCCATATAGGGCCTAATAATATTGAACTTGCCATATAATAATAGCATGTATGCATCCAAAAAGTGACTAAATGCAACGGGGACAATTGGACGACGTTATACATCAACCGGCTATACGCCATTAAGTAAGTCTATAGAAAAATACGTTTAAAATTTAAGTCAATCTTCACTATTTATTGTAGCTCACAACTAACAAATTGAAGTGAAGAAATTGCTAGTAATTTTCCTTGTTTGACAGTTTTGCATCAACAATCTAAGAATGGGAAAATTTAGCACTTAGTTGCATGATACAAAATTTATATTAGCATTTAGGAAGATCTGGTTTCATAACAGTTTGTTACAAAACAGATTCTCTGATAGGACTGATGGCGTTTACATTCTTTAATGAAAAATGCAGTTTTAAATTGTAACAGAATCTCTGATAAGACTGACGACGTTTACATTCTTCTTTAATGAAAAGTGCAGTTTTAAATTATAAGCATAGGCCTATATGTAGTTAATATTTAATATCGATTTCAAGGTATATACCTGAAATCGAATCCAAAAATTAAATAAAATACGAAAACGGAAAAGAACACTCAAAAAACCGAAAACATTCAGGTTTGGCGTACAAAATGGCAACTTAGGACAACATCTGGTATATTTATTGAAAATGATCAGATGTTAAATTTTTTGATACCAAATTCAAGAGCTACAGTCAAACTGTTAGAACAAGATATTAATCTAGGTATATAATAGGTAAATTACTATATATGTTTGACTAATTCATTATAATATTCCGGTAATTCTATTGATAATTATTACCGATCGCTCTGTCATCTATGTGCGAGAGCTTTATTCTGACGGTCGGCTCCAATCTCACTAGACTCTACTTTTTGTATTTAACACTGGGAACGCTGCAGTAGCTGTAATGCCATGGCCCATGAATTATCGCTGATCATAAAATTATAGATTATAATCCAATACAAGAAAGACAATGGGTCAGTATTATCGTAGGAAAACAAAAGATAAATACAGTATTTCGTTAGTTCTATCGAATATTTTCTTAAACATTATTTTGATTAGGTTACTTTTACTAAGAATTACACGGTCATACTGATTTAGGTCTAAGTATAATTAACGAAAATATTACTTATGAAATTATTTCCTGTTGTCGTGCTTAACATTTTTTAGTGAAAAGTTAGAACAAAATGTAAAGAATTTCTTTAATAATAATAATGGTCATCACGTACACTCTATTGAGTAACACCAAGAAATGGGGACTGGAAGTAAACATCAATAAAACCGAATATATGGTCACGCATAGAAATACATTATATAATGGAAATGGACAGTAATAACAAATGATGGAAATGTTTATAAAGTGCTGAATTAAAAACCTAGGAACAATAATCACAAATAGGAATGAGATGCACAAATAAATTAAACATAGGCTCAATTCTGGAAATGCATGCTATTACGCATTACTGGGACTCCTGTCCCATCTCCTTTCAAAAAACATAAACTGAAAATGTATAAACTTGTTATTCTACCAGTTATATTATATCGATGCGAAACGTGGAAACTTACTTTAAGGTAAGAAAAAAGAGATTACGACTATTTGAGATTAAAGTTCTTAGGAAAATTGTTGGACCGAAGAGAGATGAACAGTCAGTTGAATGGAGAAGACTACATAACAGTGAGCTACATGGTATTTATAGGAACCCAGATATAATATGCCTAAGAACAGCGATTGGCAGGACATGTGGAACGAATGTGGGATGAAAGAGGCGCGTGGAATCTTCTTGTAGGAAAACCACAGGGAGTTGGTAGACCGAGAATGAGGTGCGAGAATAAGATTATCCATAATTTTAGGAAAGTTGAGGTTAAGGCACTGAGCTACAAGCCGGAGGGTCGAGGGTTCAAGTCCCGTTGGGGTCAGGATTTTTAAACTGACCCAAACCCTCTGGCGGCACTATGGCCCTGGAGTCGACTCAGCCTCTAACTGAAATGAGTACCAGACGCTTGTTCTGGGGTAAAGGCGACCGTCACGCATGGCTGACATCAAGTGCCGATTGTCTAGAAAAAGTGGGAGCCTTAACCTCCTACTACCCCAAGGGCCTCCTGAGGCCTGTTGTGGGATCACTTTACTTTACTTTGATTATACAGGGGATGATTGGAAAACATTAGCTCAGAATAGGGATGTATGGAGAGATTATGTCCGCGCTACATGAACCTGCGGGTTTGATAGTGCCAGTTAGTTAGTTAATAACAGTAATAAAAATATAATAACTTTAAGAGTAATATATTTTATTACTAACCAGCTAATACTCGGCTGCGCTGCTACACCTAAATAAATGAATATTAATGTGTTTTTGTGTTTAGTTGAATAAGTAGAAGGAAAAAATATTATAAATTAATATCGTAATTATCTTTAGATGCCCCGGGCAGATTGCCCGGCGTTGCCCGGGAATCTACTATCCCGGCATAAATGAGCTGAAAGACGAAATATGTCTACATGTTTGGTTGAATAAGTGAAAGGAAAAATTTATATCGTAATTATTTTTAGATATCCCATGCTGATTACTCGGCGTTGCCCGGGAATCTACTTATCCCGATCTTCTTGGCATCAATGAAAGACATAAGCTCTCCATACATCCCTATCCTGAGCTAATGTTTCCAATCATTCCCTGTATAATCTACTTCCCTCAAATCACAGTTAATGTTATTCTCCTACCTCATTCTTGGTCTACCAACTGGGCGTTTTCCCTCTGGCTTTCCTATAAGAAGCTTCCTTGCAAGTCTTTATTCCCCATACATGCAACATGTCCTGCCCATCGCAGTCCTCCTTCTGACTAAAAAACCCGTTCCAAATGCAGGTCTTTTTGCACCCCCGTAGTATAATGCAAAGCTTCCTGATTCCTGACTACCTTCTCCTGGCCACCTAACTTCCTGTAAAGCGACTATATCCAAGGCGATTTATCTAATTCCCGCGTTAATATCTCTAGTGCCCGCTATTGTATAAAGTCCTAACATTCCATGTTCGTAGGAACATGTCCTTGTGTTTGAGTCTTTGGCATGGGTTCCCTGAAGTAGTCTCCGCCCGGAGAACCGAATGGGGGACTATTTGACCTCCGGAAAATGTTACCTCAGTTGAACCCATGTCCGCATTTCTTGACGGTTGTATTTTTACGGTGAAAGATCGTCACTGTTTCAACCAAGGTACTTTTTTCGTCTGGCTTATCATCTTCGACCAGTCCGGCATGGGTAACCCTATCGGCAGCAATGCAACCGCCGGCATAACTCTCACGATCATTTAAGCACGCAAGTCACTCCACCACGACAAGGTACAGATACCACGGAGGGTTTAAGATATTAAATTTAGTGTATTTGTTATGTGCAAAAAGCGACTTCTTTTTCACGTTTTTCACTACAGAGGGTGAAGGGGTTGAGTCTCCCTTATAGCCTATAACTTTCTTGGGAAACTCCCAAACATTTTGAAAATAGCCCCATCGGGAACGTATGACAGCGCATAAAATACGAACAAACAAACATTCATTTTTATATATTAGATTAAACACTTTGCAGCATTATCTTATTCTATAATCAAATGTTTCCTCTCATAAGGCATTGATGTTGATGTACTATCCTCCATGTCACCTGACTCATTACACTGAACAAAACCTACCACTTGAAGAAGTAAATTGCTGTCCCACGTTGTGGTGACGTTTACTTACTTACTTACTTACTCACTGGCACTACCGAACCCGTAGGTTCATGGCCGCTAGGACATAAGCTCTCCATACATCCCTATTCTGAGCTAATGTTTTCCAATCATTCCCTGTATAATCTACTTCCCTCAAATCATAGTTAATGTTGTTCTCCCACCTCATTCTTGGTCTACCAACTGGGCGTTTTCTTTCTGGCTTTCCTACAAGAAGTTTCCATGCAAGTTTTTCATTCCCCATACGCGCAACATGTCCTGCCCATCGCAGTCTACGAGACTTAACTGTTCTTATTATATCTGGCTTCCTATAAAGACCATGTAGTTCATTGTTATGTAGTCTTTTCCATTCACCTCTCTGTTCATCTCTCTTTGGTCCAAAAATTTTCCTAAGAACTTTATTCTCAAATACTCGTAATCTCATTTCCTCCCTTAAAGTAAGAGTCCATGTTTCGCACCCATATAATATAACTGGTAGAATAATAGTTTTTTGAAAGGAGTTGGGACATCAAAAGTCTCTGCAATGCATAATAGCATGCATTTCCAGAATTGAGCCTATGTTTAATTTCTTTGTGCATCTCATTCCTGTTTGTGATTATTGTTCCTAGGTATTTGAATTCAGCCACTTCCTCAAAATTTCCCTCATTTGTCATTAGCTGCCAATTTCCATTATATACTGAATTTCTACGTGTGACCATATATTTAGTTTTATTGATATTTACTTCCAGTCCTAATTTCTTAGTTTACTCAATAGTGTGTGCGTGTTGGCCTTTAGTATCTCCTCGCTATCGGCCAGTAGTACTACATCATCAGCATAAACTAACAGCTTATTAATACCATTCAGCTGTAAGCCTTCCTCATTCTCTAAAGATATAATGGCATGCTCTAGTATAAAATTAAATAGTAGAGGAGATAGTGCATCTCCTTGCTTCAACCCATTCTGGATTTCAAATGTGGTGACGTTTTGAAGAAGTGATTCTCTTCATGCCCGATGTTGTAGTAACATTTTGAAGAAGGATTGGTGTCCCGAAAAGAATTACTGGTTCAGGTTGGGTTTAATTTTCGGAAGAGCCGGATTCTCTTCTTAGGGTCGGAAGTTGGTACACTAGATAGGAAAACACTTTAAAAATCACTAAAAACTGTTTCTTGTAGAAATAATTGCAAATTTATTTATTTCTTAATTTCCCAGCAGATCAAGTAAATGTAGGTGGTATTATTTTTCACCGTCAATTAAAATTAAATTATTTTCTTTTACATTTTATCAGGAGATCTCTTCTTGCTTCTATCTTTGTGGAAAGTTGTATGCAGAATGACTAGTGTAATTCGTTTATAATTTTAAAGAACATTATTACATCACATGATGGTAATTTTAAATTCTATTGGTTAATAGTTCTTTTAAATATAAGGTTTAAATTTGATCTGTTAAATCAAAAAGTTAATTGTTTTAACATCCAATCAGAGTTTAGTTTACTTTCATTTAAAAACATGAAGTTAAGCAGGTTAGTTATAACAGAAAGCTTTATAATTTTGACAACAATGACTTAAAACAATTTTAAAAGCATTATTTACAAAAACTGTTATGTAATACAATTTCTTTAATTGTTACTGAGACGTTTTTATTCAACAATAACCACCAATGAATTATTTCGATGTTTTTGTATATTTAAGTTATATTTAAATATTAAAAGAATTTTAAAATACAAAATTATTAACTTTAACTTATATATTTATTATGATATTAAAATCCTGCTATACACTGTACTTTCAAGGTATGGGAGGTTAACATTTCCCTCAACTCCTCTTCAAATGCTCTCTCACCCCAATAATACTGAGGAATCATCCTCCGAATTGAGTTCTCACCAGTTGATGATTGGCTACTTTGAATCTTTCACGTTTGTTATAGCGGAAGCATGGAAATCACTTCCCAGTCATGTCAGGACTGTCGAACACTATCATTATTTAAACATAAATTGACTAGCTAATACCCGGCGTGCGCTACTACGCCTAAACAAGTGAATTTTAATGTGCTTTTATGTTCAGTTGAATAAGTAAAAAAGGCAAATAATTATACATTTATATTTTTTAGATACCCCGGCTGATTACCCGGCGTTGCCCGGGAATTTACTTATCTCGATCTTTCGACATAAATGAGCTGAAATACGAAAATTAATGTGTTTTATGATTAGTTAAGTAAGTAGAAGGAAAAATTTATATCGTAATTATTTTTAGATAACCTATGCTGTTTACTCGGCGTTGTCTGGGAATCTACTCATCCCGATCTTCTTGGCATAAATGAGCTGAAAGAAAAAAATTAACGTACTTCTTATGATTAATTGAATAAATGAAATGAAAAATAATTATAAATGTATATCGTAATTATTTTAAGATTCCCCGTGCTGATTACCCAGTGTTGCCCTGGAACCTACTTATCTCGAACTTCTTGGCATAAATGAGCTAAAAGACGAAATTCGTTATTGTCAGTTATCCGTAAAAATATACTCGCCGTGTGCTGCTATGCTTGCACAGGAATCTACGCACTTGTCTCGATCTTCTTGGCATCAATGAAAGACAAAAATTGGTTATTGTGACTTATCCGTAAGAGATAAACATATGCTGTCTCCGACTTTTTTGTAGAGCGTTTTGAGATATTCAATTCTGTGTACATTAATTTTGTGTATTTGTTACGGTTTAGGCAGCGTAAACCATTTAAGCACAAAGAAATTAAACATAGGCTCAATTCTGGAAATGCGTGCTATTATGCATTGCAGAGACTTTTTATGTCCCAACTCCTTTCAAAAAACGTTAAGCTGAAAATATATAAAACTATTATTCTACCAGTTATATTATATGGGTGCGAAACATGGACTCTTACTTTAAGGGAGGAAAGGATATTACAAGTATTTGAGAATAAAGTTCTTTGGAAAATTTTTGGACCAAAGAGAGATGAACAGACAGGTGAATGGAGAAGACTACATAACAATGAACTACATGGTCTTTATAGGAAGCCAGATATAATAGGAACAGTTAAGCAAGCCACTCCACCACGACAAGGTAAAGATACCATGGATGGATTTAATATATAATACGTACAAGATATATAAAAAACGAGAAAAAATTATTAATGACATAGTATAAATTTAAGTAAATAGAGAAAAATTAATTATTAGACAACAGGTAACTGTATAAGCGTGACTTAAAAGTGTCAAGTGTGCGGCAACCCCTGATATTGAAGAAGGAAATTCCAGGAGCGGACAGAGGCTACTGTGAAGGAAAGAAGAATACGAAGAAGTGCTATATATATTTTTTGAGCGGAGAGTATGTGTCTACAAGGTATGACCATATGTACAGGACTTAATGCAGCTAAACCAGCGGGTAATCGACGCGGTTAATTGATCAAACTGCTGTCACGAGTCTGGCAAAAAAAAAAGGTATTAAGCAGATATCTACCGTGTCACATATGGTGACCATGCTGAACATTTGTGAGACTGCATATGGAAACTTTGAAAGTCAATATTTCATGTAATATTTGTACTTGTGAAATAAACATTAGAGCAATCACAGGAATGTTTCCTTTTTATTCCCTACCATTCATTTAGAATTGCCCTGTATATAGCCTAATTATAAACATACTTATTATAAGTAATTTTATTAATGGATTTATCTTTAAAAAAGGAGGATTTGCATTAATTTTTAGCTGAAAATTGTGTTTATATTTATTGACTTCCTAATATAATTATAAGAGACAACACCTGTACCAATCAACTGTATAATTTACAGGTTTAATATTATACCATGGTAATTAATGACGCCAAGATTTTGGCCAACACGCACAGACTACTGAGTAACACTAAGAAATTGGTACTGGAAGTAAATATCAATAAAACTAAATATTTGGTCACACATAGAAATACATTATACAATGGAAATGGACAGCTAATGATAAATGAGGAAAATTTTGAGGAAGTGGCTGAATTCAAATATAGAAACAATAATTACAAATAGGAATGAGATGCACAAAGAAATTAAACATAGACTCAATTCTGGAAATGCGTGCTATTATGCATTGCAGGGACTCTTGACGTCCCAACTCCTTTCAAGAACCGTTAAACTGAAAATATATAAAACTATTATTCTACCAGTTCTATTATATGGATGCGAAACATGGACTCATACGAGTATTTGAGAATAAACCTCTTAGGACATTTTTTTTGGACCAAAGAGAGATGAACAGACAGGTGAATGCAGAATACTACATAACAGTGAACTATATGGTCTTTAGGAAGCCAGATATAATAAGAACCGTTAAGTCTCGTAGACTGCGATGGATAGGCCATGTGGCACGAATGGCGAATGAAAGACGTGCATGGAAGCTTCTTGTAGGAAATCCAGAGGGAAAACACCCAGTTGGTAGACCAAGAGTGAGGTGGGAAAATAACATTAACTATTATTTAAGGGAAATGATTGGAAAACATTGGCTCAGGATAGGGATGTATGGAGAACTTGTGTCCGTGCGGCCATGAAAATGCGGGTTCGATAATGCCAGTGAGTTAGTTAGTTAAAATTTTGGACTGAACCAATGAGAAAAATAATAAAAATAGGAGGAAGAAGAGGATTATGAATTACAACTGCTAGTAAAGAGAACCATTTTCTCTTTAATTTACTCTATGAGGCTAAGTTACAATAATGTTTTCTTTTATAGAAACATTTAATTCGCATTTAATTATGGAAAGTGCGGAACTCTTAGCACACTTTGAAAAACACGTTTTGTTAAAGTATCGATGCTTTTGTCTATACATGCGCTGTACTACTTCGCTGTCACTTTTCATAGAGAGGTCATTTCCTTGAGCTAATTTAATGTTCAAAAGCCCACATTTTAATACATACTGTGTAATTTATAACTTTCTCCGCACTAAGTACTAATAACAGTTACGTATATTAAAAAAACAGTAATATCAAGGTATGGTAGAACTATACTTAATTCTCATTTTTATAAATCACCCAAAATATTATATCGTTCATATTAAAATTAAGGCCCTTTTTCTTCCCCAAACTTTAGTTGTATCCAGTAGGCTGTACGAATTTCTAATTTTTTTTTATGTTTTCTGTAGAAGTTCACTACAATTTAATTGTAGTTATTTTATTAAATCATTTTACATGGTTATATCTTTAAGTTTTAATTTGCTCAAAATACTTTAATTTAATTTATATTTATAATCACTTTAACACCCAAGCCCATATCTGATCTAAGATCTCTGTATGGTTGTATCCAATAAGCTGCCGATTTCTAAGTCCATTGTATTTATTACGTGATTTATATTGACTATTTAACTCATGCCCCAAATGGGAGTCAATGACCAATCACGTTTCAATGGTTTCTGTTTTACAACCAATCAGAGTCGTGTTTCACGAAATATTTATCAGCATTAAATTTACCATATTAAAGAAAGCTCCTCCTTTTTAATATTCTGAACAGGTCTGACCATTATTTTGCAGTGACTGATCCCGTTAGAAATACGGCTACCAGATTGTATATATAGTGCATAGATGTCAACACATAGCGCTTGCAGGAGTTAATATAAAACATTTGTAGCAATTTATTATACCACCAAAAAAAGAAACCACTGTTTGCACTTTCTTAAATGTATTTTTTCTCAGGTAATAATCCAGAAAAATATAATAGTCATATTTACATCATACGACATCAGAAATGAATTAATATACAGTTTGATGCGTTTCATTTTTTCCCCACTAGAGAGCATTCTTAGAATATTGCATTCCTTTGGCAATAAATAGTATGATCTGGTTGAAGTGATATACAAAAGAAGCAGATGAAGCGTACCTATCGTTTCTCATTTGTTTTCAAACATCGCCGTTTACATTAAATATATAAATATTTTAAAATAACTATAGTTAAATAATGATTTGTGAGTAAACAGCTTAATTTTATTCGTTAAATAGTCCTAACAAATGCCACTCTTGATTTCCAAATTCTCTAGATAAATTCACTCCTCACTTCGTGAGTCGTGAATTTATCGATAATTTGGAAATCACTCGTGGCATTACTTATGATAAATGATTTAATTTTTATTATATCATGAAATTGTGTTTTTTGATATATTAATAAAACATATAACCATAAGGGTAGCTCATCTTACGAATCAATTTAATTTTTCACTTGTTCCAGTATCCTGTATTACTTAGCAATTTTTTTTAAAGGCGGCTTGCCTTATAGTACTATTATTTTACAAAATTTTACACGAAACATAGGTTTTTTATAAACTATGATTCATATTAAATTCAAAATAGCAATTAATAATTGTTGAAAGATAAATATGAGAATTTTATTGTATTAATAAGCCTATACGTGTTATTGCATATACGTAATTGTGAATATACTCGTACAATTGTTAATATATTGTAAATATAGTATTATTAAATAAATTAGAAGAGTAACTAATTCTACTGCATATGGAACCGGCAGGTTCAATATCGCATTCATCAAAGCATTTCATTGATTTCCTTCAGTTAACTGAAACCTGTTCATATTTCCGATATCCAGCTCCTTAAGATCTATCTAAAAATCATTCTCCCACTTGGCTCTTCTAATTATATTTTGCTTCAAGTGTTTCCCAATAAAAATGCTGGTAGCTTTTCTATGTTTAGTAATGCAGCTACATACCAACTTCAATCTCCCAAGATTCAATAGCCCTGTCATTATTCATCATCATCATCATCATCATCATCATCATCATCAATGGTTCGACACCCCATGTGGCCTTCAGAAGCTTATACCTGACTTCTCTGTTCTGAGCTTCATTCTTACAGTTTTTTTTTCTATTTTTAAAATCTTAATGTCTTGAATTATACTATCCTCCCATCTTAATTTAGGTCTTCCAATTTCTATGGCCAATAGAGGTTGCTCATTGTAAATTATTTTTGACCTGTCATTATTAGGACAACGATATAAATTAAGGAGTTCCTCGTTGTGAAATTTCTTCCATTCTCCTCCATTAGAGTATTACTAAAATGTAATGAACATTCTGTCAATAAATTATTTTTTATAAATCATCTATACCTCATATAATTGTAAGAACTTTATTTTGTAGAATTTTTAGAAGTTGTATTTGTTGCTTATAAATTTAAACACATGCAGGAGCAACATACAAAATTTATTTTAGAGATTCTATTTCTTCTTATTTCTCTCAACGAGACTTAGACGCTCTCTCTCCTACAGAGGAGAAATTCAACCATTCTAATTTAGTTATGCCTACACTTGTTTTCGAATAGATGTCATTGAATGGCCCGAGGTCAACGTTCCGCTTCATAGTGTTATCCAGGAAACCAAGGTAGTAGGCTACTAGGATGGGAAAATTCGGTAAATTTTGCTTAGAGGCCTTTTTATTAGGCTTAAGTATCTTTTACGAGCCTGGAAATCTTAGACTCGGAACCTCCCGGAGGACTTGCTCCCTGGATATTTCCACCCTAGAAAAATCAATCGATCCCCGGCCGGGTTTGAATCCGCGACCCTGAGGCAAGGAGCATAATAGCGCGGCCGACAGATTCTATTTCTATTATTTTTTTAAGACGAGAGGATATAGAGGAACTATTGATATGTCGTAGGCCTATTGTATTTCTGCGTATGGAACTGGTGTGAGCTTTCCAAACAGAGTATTGAATTTCCTTATTATTTTAATTTAATGGTGCTTAAATTATGTCTTCGCTAGTTTAATATTACGATGTCGGATTTCTCCTCATTAATTTTAATTATTCATTTATTACACTACTGTGTCAAAATACTGGTAGGCTACCTAATACACTGGCACTTTCCAACCCGGAGGTATACAGGGTGGACCGCTCGAATGGACCTAATTTCAATTGCTTGTTACTGGCAAACGGTTGAAGATAGAAACTTAAAACAACGTTCATATTACAGAAAAACTCACCAAGTTTTGATATCCAGATCACCACATCTCTATATGAGCCCCAGCAGTCACTGTGACGATATCAAAGCGATGAACAATTTCTTGCCAAGTACGTTGGAGTATGTCTTCTGGAATGTTCTCAATAGCCTCTATGATGCGCTCACGAAGATCACGAAGGTCTTTGACTGGGGGTGGTGTAAACTTTATCTTTGACATAGCCCCAGAGAAAGAAATCCAGTGGTGTTAAATCGGGAGATCTCGGGGGCCACGCGATTGGTCCTCCCCTACCAATCCAACGGCCAGGGAAAATGTTGTCCAAAGTCGTACGAACTTCATTGGACCAGTGGGGAGGAGCACCATCTTGCTGGAAAACGATGTTAGGCTGCAGTTGTTCAATTTGTGGAAAGAAGAACTGCTCCAGCATGTCAAAATATGTGGTACCACGAACAGTTTTCTCGGCGAAGAAAAGCGGTCCAATGACCTTATTATGTGACAAACTGCACCAAACATTCATCTTCGGACTATCACGAACATGCTCTTGAATAGCGTGAGGATTCTCCGATCCCCAGATCCGCACATTATGCCGGTTTACCTTGCCTGACAAATGGAAAGTGGCTTCGTCCGAGAAGAAAATCTTGGTCATGAAGTCAGGATCAGCGCCGAGACGGTCCAGCATCGTATTGGCGAATTCCACTCGTTTCGGCATGTCATTCGGCTCCAGACGTTGCACTAACTGCACTTTATATGCGTGCAGTTTGAGGCGTTTGTGGACAATCCGTTGTAATGTCGATTTTGGTATTTGAAGTTCCCGCGAAGCTCTTCTTAATGACTTCCGGGGGCTTCGCTCAAATGCGGCTTGAACATTTGCTACCATTTCATCGGATGCTCTGCGACCACCACCATGCTTCTTCAACACAGATCCTGTAGCTAATAATGTATCACGCCACTTCTTTATGCTTCTAGCAGTTGGAGCATCACGGTTTTAAACACACGCCGGAACTCCCTTTGAACTCTAATGATTGATTTAAACTCCGCATACCACAAAACAGCTTGCGCTTTCATCTGCGGAGTCGCCATTTTCACAAACAATTAAATCTAAGAACGAGAAACGTATCTTTGTGCCATCTACCGACAGGATTCGAAACTTGGTGAGTTTTTCTGTACTATGAACGTTGTTTTAAGTTTCTATCTTCAACCGTTTGCCAGTAACAAGCAATTGAAATTAGGTCCATTCGAGCGGTCCACCCTGTATAATACCGCGGACAAAAGCTCTCCACACATCCTTATCCTGAGCTAACATTTTCCAATTATCCCTGCATAATTTACCTCCCTCAAATTATGGTTAATATTATTCTTCAACCTTGGCCCACCTACCGGGTGTTTTCCCTCTGACTTCCCCATAAGAAATTCTTACGCTCCTCTTTCATTTGTCATTCTTGCCACCTCATATCCTGCCCATCGCAATCTACGAGACTTAACTGTTCTTATTATATTGACTTAGGCTTTCACGGCCGGAGTTATTATGATGATCTTGTAGAAGATTTCCGGACTGTTGGCCGTGGTCTTGAGGCTTGTAGTTCCCCGACGTTTCGCCAGAGACTGCGTCTGGCATCCTCAAGGGTTGTCTTGAGACTCTTGAGAGATAATGCCGGACGCAGTCTCTGGCGAAACGTCGAGGAACTACATGCCTCAAGACTACGTACAACCGCCCGGAAATCTTCTACAAGATCATCATAATAACTCTGGCCGTGAAAGCCTAAGTCAATATATTAGTCGCCTCTACGGGGAGGAAATCTACAGATACATTCGACGATTTGAGAAATTAAAGTCTCAAGACAACCCTTGAGGATGCCGGACGCAGTCTCTGGCGAAATGTCGGGGAACTACATGTTCTTATTATGTCTGATTTCCCATAAATATATAATATAGCTAACTGTTGTGTTGTTTTCTCCGTTCACCTGTTTCTACTTGGTGTAAAAATAATTCCTTTATAGCTTATTCTCAAATATTCGTATTACTTTCTCCTTTCTTAATGTAAGAGGTCATGTTTCTCATCCATACAGTGTAAATCGAAGAATAATTTTATATTGTTTTGAGAGGAGTTGGTCATCCATCCATAGTAATTCTGCCCGAGGGCAGGTCTTTCACTAAAATTATAGCATTTCCATGCTATGCTTTGCAGCTTTACTAGGGAATTATAGATGTGGGAGCTTCCTGTTGCTTTCCACAATGGTGAAGGATGGTGATGATAATGATAAGGATGATGATGAGGGCCGGATGATTTTCGGGGACCGTTGGGCCCTAAGCTTCCTGACATTTGTCATATAGGCGAGGAAAAACCCCGAAAAAACCTCACCCAAGAGCCTGTCCCGACCGTGAATCGAACCCGGGGCCCGCTGCGTGACAAGGCAGCACGATACCTCGAGACCACAGCGGTGAGGAGTTGGTAAGACAAGGTAAAATTGTTTCAGTGAATAAGTGTACTAATGGCTGAGATATAGCAGCACAGGTATAATAAATGTCATATGAACAAAGAGAAACATTGTTTGATTGGAGAGTTAACCAACGAGCAAGAACAACGTCTGGGAATGAGAAACAAAAACTGGAATTGGGTATTGTTCGTGTCATCAATAGAAATTTGTATCTCATCACTTTTGTAATAAAATTACTTCTGAGTTTCTAATAAATATAAAATACTTTATTATAACATAAATCACTCAGTAACATTATTATCAGAAAGGTAATATAAATCACTCACCGACATTATTATCAAAACAAACACAAAAGCTATGTTCGCTGTCATAGACATAAAAAGAAAGACAGCAATATCCTACATCGCGGCATTGGTTCTGCACAGGTAGAAAATTGCTCTTAAACTTTTATAAATTTCACTTTAATATAACATTTATTTGCTTATCACTAGAGCCCGGAATTGTATGCAAAATAAAGTAGTAAATATGCATGCAAATATGCATGAAAAATGTACAAAATATGCACCCTAAATATGCAAAAACAGATTGTAATAAAATCAAATAAATGATTTGTTTTGTGGGTAATCTTAGCTTATTCCTGGCTGTTACAGTAGATAAGGGGGGTTTTCATGAGGTTTTCTTAAGGTACGTACACACTTGTGCGCCGCGCGCGCGCACCATGTTCGTCAGATTTGGACGGGGTTTTAAGGTGCGCGCAAACGGCGCGCGCGTCTCTCACCACGATCCACTCATTGTCAGTTTTTTCCACAAACACTTTGATGGTTCGCTGTTTAGATTTGGACGGGTACCTGAGAGGTTCGTTGTTTTCGGTGCGCACCTATTATTTGAGTATGGAGTGGTCAGAGGAAAACATGTTAAAACTTATTGATATTTATAGAAACAGGCAATTATTGTGGGGATCCTCAACATAAGGATCATTTTAAAAAATCATTAAAAGGAAATGCCTGTTTTTTTTTCAATGTTATGTGTTTTTTTTTCGTGTGTACTGTAATTGTATTAATAAATTAGAATTATTTAGAAAACATTATTTATTTAAGACGTTCATTTCATAATATTATGTATGAAGTATCACAAAACAATACAATATATAAACACATTTATTACTAATTTTTATTTATTTCTTCAAAGACTCCAAAGAGCAAGACTGCTTATGTTAAGGGGCAATATACAAAAAATAATGGCCATAAAACAATTAACAATAAAAACAAAGAAAACAAATTTAGGCATAAGTTTAAGTAATACAAACTACTATAGATGTACAATATATATACACATATAAATACAATATTTAAACAGGATAATATTATTAATAATAAAATTAACAAAATTAACTAAGAAAGCAATGAGAAAAAATATTTTTTAATACAATTAGAAAAATGTTTAACATTCGTGAAATGTTGATATTCAATAGGTAAGTTATTGTAATGGTTTTTAATTGCATAACGAATCCCTTTTATACCTTTTTTTTTAGAAACTAGTATCTTTGTGCAATAAAGTACAACATCTAGTATAATAATCATGTACATCTTTATTAAAAATTAAGGCCATGTTATGGTGAGATAGATTCTTAATAATTTTAAACATATATATATATATACAAATCATATATTTTTTTAAATTCCTTTAATGCTATAATATTTGAAAAAGTATAAATAAAGTTATAAGATGTAATAAGTAATAAGCGTGACCAGACGTCCCGATTTTGGCGGGACAGTCCCTATTTTTAACAATTTGTCCCGCATCCCGCGGCATTTAAAAAAAAAGTCCCTATTTTTGGGAAAGAATGCAGGACAAGCGGGAGAACGGAAAGGGAATAGACATGGTTGGTTACACCTGCTCTGCAAAATGTCTACTGAAGGTTTGTGGGTTTCCTATGGATCGCAGGAGGTTCGTTGAAATTAATCATTTCGACGAACATAACACGCGCCGCGCATGCGCCGTTCGTGTTCGCGGCGCGCATATGTGTACGTACCTTTAAGTGAAGCTCCTTCGTCTGTCAGTGAAGAAGGGTTTATACAATGACTATTTAACTCATACCACAAATGCTAGTCAATGACCAATCACGTTTCAATGAATCTTGTTTTACAACCAATGACAGTCGTGTTTCACCTCGCTCTTTATCGATTTCTCTTTATCAGCTCCTGCTTTTGTGATAAAGAAAGCTCCTCCTTTTTAATGTTCTGAACAGGTCAAAGCATTATTTTTCTCTAACAAATACATTGAATATAGCAAATAATGAAAAGATTCCTTGATTTTACTGTTTACTAAAAAAATAAATGAATAACCCGTAATGTTGATTATGATATGTAGTTTGATGTGTTTCATTATTTTTCCACTTGGGTGCACTCTTACAATATTGCGATCTCATTTGGCAATACATAATATGATCAAGCAGCAGTGAATGAACATAACCTCACATTTCTGATTTGTTTTCAAACATCGTCGTTTACATTAAATATATAAATACGAGTATTTTAAAATAACTATAGTTAAACAATGATTTATGAGTAAACAGCTTAATTTTATTCGTTAAATAGTCCTAACAAATGCCACTCTTGATTTCCAAATTCTCTAGATAAATTGGAAATCACTCGTGGCATTACTTATGAAAATGTCCTTTCTACATCACACATCACAGATGCATGTGAAAAAATACCACAGTTCTTCTTCAGTGAATTCCTCTTCGGTTACAGTTTTTTCATTCACCAGAGAACATTTTGCTAATTTGACAAATTCCATTGTAGCCAGAATTTTTATTTAATACTTCACTAAGCTTATCAAATGCGATTTTAGCATTTATGTAACATTATTTCTCAAGGCCCACGGGTATTCACCTCGTACACAGATGTAAATATATACGTTATGCTTATATCCAATGAATTGCAGAGACTTTATTAATTTAAAAAATATGAATTAATAATTAATTTATTACTAGTAATTAACTGAAGGGAAAATTATAATTTAATAGGCTACCACATTTAGGAGTAAAATATGCATTTATGCATTACAAATCTAAAATAAGAATTTTCCTCCGGAATATGCATTTCTATGCATTATCAAATACCGCTCAAATTGTCTGTGAAGGGACATCTTAACATGTAAATCTTTCCGCATAATTTTAATGAGTAAAACAAAACATGTATTTCGCATACAAATCCAGGCTCTACTTATCACAATTGCATTATAATTAAATGGTAAATTATTTTGTTGTGTTGGGTGTGATTTTCCACATCACCATAGGGAGAAAATAACAGACGTACCAGTATATTGGCATGTGTTAATAGATTCTTCGTTTAATTATTATTACAAAATAATTACATTAAATATGTCATATATGCTGGATAAGAAAAGAAATGATATAAGAAAGGAAGTACATATTTTCAAACTTACAGATCGAATAATTAAATATAGGAACGCATGGAAAGAATATGTTGGTAGATTGCCAGAAGAAAGATTTCCAAAATTATTGCTAAATTATAAACCACATTGAAGGAAAAATGTTGGACGCCCACTACTAGTAGAAAATGGTCTGAACAATTTTAACAATTCTAGCTTTCATGAAACCGGAACGAGCCAACAGGCTTAATCCCTGGATGATGAAGAAGAAGATTGTCATATAGACGTTAATATTGCATTTTAAATTTATAATTAATACTAAAATTATTAACAATATAAATATTATAACTTAAATGTTTTTATATATCTTTTATAAGGCGGCTCCGTGACGCAAGCGGTTAGACGCTCGCCTCTCGGCGATGGGGTCTCGAGATCGGGTCTCGGTCACTCCATGTGGGTTTCTTGGTAGACGAAACGGAGCTTGTGTAGATTTTTTTCTCGGGGTTCTCCCGTTTTCCCCTGCCACCATTTCTCCATACTCATCTCATCCATTTCGTTTCATTCGATTCATCTGCCCCTGTGATAGTGCGTCAGGAGTGGTCAACCGGTACCATTGTCGTTCACAGAACTCTATAAATATAGGAGCCTCATCTCATCTCATTTCTCGACCCGACACGAGTTGAAGTTATTTTTTATTTGTTTATATATATAGGCCTATGCATATATATATATATATATATATATATATATATATATATATATATTTCAGTTAAATTCACTGGACAATGGTGAAAATTGACGAAAATGAATTACAACAATATTCGAAATGAAGATACTAATATCCTCCTTTGGCCGTTAGCATTATAACATGTATCTACGTTAATAGTAAATTGGATCATATTTAATACAGGCAATATCGGTAAAGAATATATTCGCCTGCTCTCATTTTTCATTGTCTTTACCCAATCTTCTTTTGTAGTACTTACCACTTCCCATAGATCTCACATGCTAATACCTTGAGCATGTCGTCCTTAGAATGGAGCAATAAGCCTGAACCCACATTAGAAAGAACACAATGGCAGACCTCCCTGTATCTGTGATTAATAGGCCACCATTGTAGACAGCACAAAGCAAGTCCAAGATGGAGATTAAAAATCTCCTAACCCTCCGGAAATCGAACCCAGAGTTAATCTGTGAGAGAAAACTTGTAACTCCTAAATCGCTGTAGTGACTTTTTTTATCAAATTATTTAACCGTTATTTTTCTATTTTCACCAATTGTGGCCAAGGAACTGACCACCGTCCCCACAAGGCCACAAGTAGGATGTCAGAGCTGGGTGGAGACCTGCTTTACATTTACAGTTTTCAGAAAGCTGTGACAGAGCTCCGAGATGACCAACACCTTCTCATGCCACGCTATAAATTATGACAAGTTTTACAATTTATTACAACGGTTAATATTAGCGTGTAGCTTGCAATGAAAGATCCTTCGAATTTATATTCAAATGTTAATCGTTTGCTTATTTTTTCAAAAACTGTTTTTCCAGTACACCCTGAAACTTCTTCTTCTACTACTGCCACTACAACAACAACAACTACTACTACTACTACTACTACTAAACTCGGTTGGTCCCATGATCTAAGGATTACCGTGCTCGCCTCTGGTTCCGAAGACTGCGGGCTCAAACTCGGACGGGGTCAATGGATTTTTTCAAGTCTTGAGTATGACTTCGTTCGGAGCGAACTAAAGCCGTGGGATCCGCGTCATAGATTTACAGAACGTAAAAGAACCTCTAATCCTGGTGAACCGAAAGTGCCTTTCTGCGGTTCAGTATGGTATCTTTGTTCTCCTCCCTACTACAGAACATTTATGAAATATGCCAATGTCCTGTGTTCCTTGTGCCTACCCCTCCCCTTTTCATCCTTTCCGCCGCGCATCTCTACGGCGCATATCCCCTCTACTTGCGAACCTTTATATACATTGTACTCTTACCGAACATTATCATTCGATCAGCCTAGCACCGCGGCGTTGGTTTTATTAAGCAGACGGATTCAAAGGTGGAATCCAGTTCCAGCGCACCATGCGACTGGAAGGTTATTATGGTGGTCTATAAATAGACAAACAAGTGATTGAGGCCGAGAAGAGGTCTGTTTTGAGTTAGTCCAGCAATGTAACGGAAGAAGTGATTCCTAAAGCTTGGACACGTGTGGTGATTGTGGTATTATGTATGGTATGTTATTTATTCAGTTTATTTCTATCTAAACCCGCTATGCTTGGTCGTTTGATCA
Organism: Diploptera punctata; assembly: GCA_030220185.1. NCBI lineage: Eukaryota > Metazoa > Arthropoda > Insecta > Blattodea > Blaberidae > Diploptera > Diploptera punctata. The sequence goes on along the minus strand of JASPKZ010000612.1, from coordinate 38,313 downwards.
AGAATCATCCTTTTGTTTATTAATTTATTGTTTTATTTAAAACCAACTTGTTTATATTAAAAGGTTATCTTTTGTAAACAACGCCCCTCTGTTATTAATTCAAGTATAAAAAGGTAGTTGTTCACTCTCACTCTCCATACAAATCACTCACTTGTCTTCTTTTAATAATCTGTATCTATATATGTAGATATGTTCATCAGGGAAATAAAGATGAATTAATAGCTGCCTTTCATGGGCCCGAGGCAAGCTGCTTTCTTACAGATAACTTCTTCGAATATCAGGACCACGTTAATAAATGCAGCAAATTACAAAGCCCGATCCCGGACAAGTGTTACGCTGAGCGTGGTTTGCTTTCTAAACCCACAAATGGTAGTAGATGCGTGGTTTCGTAACTTACCTACAAATAGTAGCAGTCAGCGTGGTTTTGGTTTTCGTAACCCCCACAAATGGTAGGAAGACCGGGTTTTGTTCTTTAAACCCCACACTGGAATAAGATGCTTCTGGGCAAAATTTGTCGTCACTTTCAGGCCCAGCTTCCAATATCGACGCTAATAACTGGGTTTGTTAAATATCGTTATTAAATAAAATACAATACTAATAAAATGCATTGTTAAAACCGTTGAGGTGGAGAGTCATAAAATAAGTTAAAATACCTTCTTAGGTAAAATTCGTCGTCCTCAACTTTTAAAATATGTGATCTTTATGCCTGTAGGCCTTTCAGAACATCCGTCCCATCTTCAGCAGTTCATTCTTCGCTACAGCATCCAGGTTGGTGTTTGATGCTGCTGGTCCTAATGTGGCTTTGTCGTGACTAACGCTTCTTCCTGACGATATCGTAGAGTGGGTTGTTTAGTCTGGACCAGCAGCATCAAACATCAGCCTGGATGCTGTAGTGAAGAATGAACTGCTGAAGATGGGACGGATGTCCTGAAAGGCCTACAGGCATAAAGATCACATATTTTAAAAGTTGAGGACGACGGATTTTACCTAAGAAGGTATTTTAACTTATTTTATTTTATAAATAAAGTACTACTGGATCTGCAGTTACACTCCATCTAAAAGCTCGAGAAATGTCATTTATTCATAAAAAGTTCTATGCATTTACTTCCTTGTCGTGACCCCTGGGTGATGTAAAACATGCAAGGGCGAAAAAGCGACCCGACGCTTAAATTTGGAACCATCAGCTACGGGAGTAAACCCCGATAGGAAAAATCGTCCTCAGAATTTCTGGGTGGTTGGGCATGGAGCTAGCAATCCTATTCCGTAAAAATAAACTTGTTTTCAGAAACCTCAAAGGTTGGAAGACAGAAACTAAGGTGGTTAGATAAGATTGAGGAAGACTTAAGACAACTGAAGGTGAAAAGATGGTGACACAAAGCTTGTAATAGAGAAGAATGGGCAGTTGTTATGAAGGAGGCCAAGGTTCTTAGAGGACCGTAGAGCCAAAGGAAGAAGAAGAAGACTACTGGATCTGAGATTCGCTAGTTTAAATGCAGTCAAATTGATAGATTTTTCAGGATGTAAAAATAAAATAAAAAATATCAGAAAGCTTCCTTCAGAAGATAAGTACAACCATGAGTTACTTGTTGTACGATACATGAAAGAATTTTAAGCCTGAAATAAAATGCTTTTGAATCGAGTAAGATCAGATTGTAGCGTTTCAGTCTCATTGGGAACAAACTAAGTTCATACAAATTTAATCAGGAATTTCCTCGTGGTTTTCATGTGTTGCCAGAACAAATTTTCTGAATTGAAATTTCAGTATCATACATAATATAATTAGCCTAATATTAATATTAAAACAGTTTACTTATTTAGAAAACTCGTGATAAACACAACAATATTAAGTATAAAGTCCACTCCATGCAACTAAAGATTCTAAATGCTCTATGACGTTATGTGTTAAAGCACCTATAAAAATGAATGGATTTTTTAAAATAAAATCCTCTTTAAGTGAATAAAATTTGACAGCTCTTTCACGATCATCTTTGAATCGCGACGTTAATGATTTCAGATTTTAAAGATCTGGGGTGTAGTTCAAGTATTCATTTGTTATTATACCCCAGTCACTGATTCTCTGGTCCTGACGTTTTCACGACAGTGTTGCCGATATGGATATTCAGTGGGAGGGGCCGCTTTATGTATGCGGCAGACATACAGCTGACAACATCTCAGCAATTTCTAACCTTTCTAGCTCGCTATAGCTGCGTCAAGAGCAGTGATTGGTTCTGGCAGACGTGCGCTTCCCCGTCAACGATTTTTTCTATTTGTTCAGTAAAGGACGAGTTTCTTTCCTTCTCCCTTTACCCTTTCGTATAACCTAAACTTCCAGGAAGCCCGCAGATCCAGGGTGGCGGCCCACGGTGAGTGTAAGTTATAATAGAATTTAGCTCCAACTTTTAAGATGCTAAATTGTGCAGATGGTAAAGGACTGAAAAATTGAGTGTTTTTTACAGAACAGATAACGCAATGGCCCATAAATAATATTTTAAGGGTCAATAAATCTTGTTGATTGGAGAGACCCTTAAAATAATTCAAGCTATCAGATAATTTAGTGAGGTGATGTTCATACTGGTCATATATCGAATTTTCCAGATGAATGTTTTTAGGATTGTGAGCATAACCCCTCACTTTATCGGCGAAATTGCACATTTCGAATAATACTTTATGAAAGTTTTAAGCTGGGGCCGTGCAAATTAATTGCGCCTCAATGAAACGATTTATGTATAGCAAGTAAAACGATACGAGATTATTTTGCATCGTAAATTTCAATTCCGTCCCATTTAATATATTTATACGGTCTATATGCCATCTAGGGGGGGAATCAATATCTCCATATGACTAAGAGGAGGATGTTAATGGCAAAAAATATCCTAAATTTTTTTAAGAATTTTAGAAGTTAATAAATTATATCTTGGCAAGGCACAGTTTATTCGCAAAAAGCAATCAAGATTAAAAGTGTATAAAACACTGCTCTCTTGCCAACTCTTTTTTGTATGGTAGCGAATCAATGGACGTTTGAACAGAAGGAAATCTACCGAGACCTTTAGATCTGGCTGAAATGAGATACCTTCAGAGGACCTGCAGGATACACACTACTATATCACAAAAAAAATGAAGACATCTTTAAAAAGAATTACACATGGAACCTTTTAGAAAACAAAATTTCTTGTTATAAGTCCCAGATGGATGCAACAATGTTTTATCGCGAAGGAAGATCACACAAATACGCGCAAACAATGTTTTAAGTATATACAAACCTGCAGGAAGAAGAAGACCAGGAACGTCTACTCAAAATACTTTTTTGGATGTGGTTTCTTCCTTGAGGGGCCGAAACAGGTCAACAAAATGGTCCTAAATTCGTGAATGTAACTATGAGGCTGATGAATATATCGTGGTGGTCCCGAAAACTCTCCTAACAGTGGAGTATTGTTTTTCACGGATGTTACCAGTCGGTCACTCGTAAAGTAACAATATGTCCATGAACCGTTTTTTTGAAAACATGTGTATCGCCTATAGACGTTGTGGGCAAAGGAATGAGGGGCCAGGAAATTGATTTTTAACTCAAAAATGTTAAGTTTTCTTCAATATTTTATCCTTGTGAAATGTGCGTCTACAATATCAAGCTCACCTGTAATTGAGAATTTGTTCAGCGGCATTGAGGCCAGGAAGCCAATGACAAATTGAGGGAAATTTTGGAGAACTGCTTGAATTTCTAAATTACGCTAGGAACAATAATTACCCAATAGGAATGAGATGCACAAAGAAATTAAACATAGGCTCAATCCTGGAAATGCCATGTTACTATGGCATTACAGATACGCTTGTTCGTTTCCATTTTTTCTTCAACTTCATTTTAAAAAAAAATGTTAAACTGAAAATATATAAAACGCTGTTATTCCTCCCAAGTGTATATTATACAGATGGCCGAAACAAGTGTTGAACTCTTTACTTTAAGAGACGAAAGGAGTTTACCATACGGTAATGTTCCATATTTGAGAATAAAATTCTTAGAAAAATTTTTTTGACCAAAGAGAGATGAATAAGACATTGGAAAATGGAGAAGACTACATACCAAGTAAACTGCAATCGGTCCTTAATTGGAAGCCAGATATTAATAAGAACATTTAATTCCTCGTAAAAGTACTGCGGATGGGCAGGGACAAATTGTGGGCCAAGCCGATTTGGGGAATGAAAGACCGTTGGCATGAAAACTTTCTTATCAAGGCGGCCATAGGGAAAAACACTCCCGTTGGTTGACCTAAGAACTAGGTTTGAGAGAACATTAACATTAAACCTATGGTTTTTCAGGAAAGTTAAATATTTCAGGTGATATTTTGGGGAAAAGCAGTAGTTCAGGAATAGGGATTATATGAGAGGGGCTTATGGTCCGCGGCGGCTATGATTCCTTACGAATCATTTATAAAGCCGGTGAGTGAGTTATGAGGCCAGTCCACTCACTCCTAAGTTCGCAAAAAATCAAATTCCTATCCGTTACATTTTTTTGATTTTATTAAGCAATTATAAGGAATTCAATAACAAAGCTAACTAATTTATGTTACGTTTAAGTTGTTTTTGTTATTGTTTTTTAATTAATTGCTTAGAATACGAAACATAAATCTGTACTTTCTTACTCTCTAGGATTTTAACAGGCGCTAATTTATATTTAACGCCTGTTTTTTTCCCAGACACTGTTTTATAACGAAAAAGTAATTGTTTAATGGAGAATATTTACGATCTAGACATTAAATTCTCAATTAATGTTTCAGCGTTTTCTTTCAATCAATAAGAAAGAACTAAGCCATAAACACATTGTATCAACCACAGGCATTACTGATGATTAGGTCCTTCGCCGACTTACTAACTCTCGGGCCCAAGGCCCCTCGACTTAATAAGTCCTGTTCGCACTCGGAAGTTCGTAAATTAAACCTAACAACGGCTTTTGTTTTTACACATAACTATACCTTATCCCGCTTTCGCAGTCAATTTATATATATATTCTTATATTATATAGATTCTATAATAATATTAATACTCTAATATATAAACAATGTTCAATTGTATCCCTTCCGCCATTCCGCCCATAAAAAAAAAACCATTAACTACTGCCAGCATTGACAGGGAGCACGTGTGAAGTATATAAGAAATGTGATAGTTTGAAATGGGGGGGACTACAAGAAAGCTGGTAAGATTTTTCACTGAATTTGTGAAATACCTTTTAAAATAACTGTTTTTTACCACAAGTCAAAAGCTTGGCCAGACTTGTGTTTTAAAAATTTAGATGGTGACACAGCAATGGAAGACTCTACAACCCATTTAGAGACCGATTTTGTTTTTTTTTGGGCAATCATAATCGACTTTGAATTCATGACTTCAAATGCACCACCCATATGTTACTAAACTATTTTTAGGTTAAAATATAAAATTAGTGGATATTCGCTTGAAAGGTCCGTCTCCTCAACTTAATTAGTTATTTAACTGTAGCGCTTTCGGGACTTGTCCCAACATCGGCAGGATTCAGCGCTACAGTTAAATAACTAATTAAGTTGAGGAGACGGACCTTTCAAGTGAATATCCATAATTTTATATTTTAATTTTGAATAATACCTCAACGGAACACATCATGAATCCTATAAAAGTTGACTGTTTTAATTGTAATTATCGATTAGGTATATTTTAGAATATTTTGTATGTATGGATATTATTATTTTCATTCACGAAGAATAACAAGTATATTCAGAGGACATATTTTTAATTTAATGAAGGGAACTACTTTTTCGCGTACTTACTGGTTCTACAACGTACGTCGTGTCCATAACCAATGAAAAGCGAGCAGGTCACGTGGTTTTGTTTTGATGAGGATCACTTTAAGAGCGGATAGCCTTTATTTCACTACACTCTGTATAAATAGTATATTAAGTTAATTAGCTGAAGGAAGATATAACAAAAGAGAACATGGGAAAGTACTCACGGTGCCTGTGAGGTTTTCCACGGGACACAGATGGAACGCTTGGCCGAACTTGAGCGGTTCTCCAGTTCTGTCCATACAATCTGCACTGTAACAATACATGAGAACAAATGTCAAGTTTCCCACACAAAACACAACTATCTCATTTCTCTTTGCTGACAATCCTACTCGGAATGCTCTATATCGCTAATGTTAAAATATGGCATGTACAGTGAATTTTTCTCACAAACTATTCATAACAGGAAGATGCAACTTTTTGTGGTAATTTATGAAAGCCTTGACAATAACCAAACACTGAAATGTTTTATTCCATGGTCTCACTATTTTTTTCTAGCAAAATCCTTATTATTTTCTAAAATAATGTAGAATATTATACATAGTCAAAAAAAATCCAAATCACCAAATTACAATTTAAAAGAGCCAACTAGTTTCAATAGCGAAGCTATCATTTTCAAGACTGATTATTTAGTTTCAATAGCGAAACTATCTTTTTCGAGACAAATTATAGTCAATAATCATTATTATGTATTATACATAGTCGATAAAAAATCCAAATCACCAAATTAAAATTTAAAAGAGCCAACTACTGTAGTTTCAATTGCGAAGCTAACATTTTCAAGACTAATTATTTAGTTTCAATAGCGAAACTATCTTTTTCGAGACAAATTATAGTCAATAATCATTATTATGTATTAGGCTATACATAGTCGATAAAAAATCCAAATCACCAAATTAAAATTTAAAAGAGCCAACTACTGTAGTTTCAATTGCGAAGCTATCATTTTCAAGACTAATTATTTAGTTTCAATAGCGAAACTATCTTTTTCGAGAAAAAATTATAGTCAATAATCATTATTATGTATTATACATAGTCGATAAAAAATCCAAATCACCAAATTAAAATTTAAAAGAGCCAACTACTGTAGTTTCAATAGCGAAGCTAACATTTTCAAGACTAATTATTTAGTTTCAATAGCGAAACTATCTTTTTTCGAGACTAATTATTATTATGTATTATATATAATCAATAAAAAATCCAAATCACCAAATTAAAATTTAAAAGAGCCAAGTAGTTTCAATAGCGAAGCTATCATTTTCAAGACTAATTATTTAGTTTCAATAGCGAAACTATCTTTTTCGAGACAAATTATAGTCAAAAATTATTACTATGTATTATACATAGTCAATAAAAAATCCAAATCACCAAATTAAAATTTAAAAGAGCCAACTACTGTAGTTTCAATAGCGAAGCTAACATTTTCAAGACTAATTATTTAGTTTCAATAGCGAAACTATCTTTTTTCGAGACTAATTATTATTATGTATTATATATAATCAATAAAAAATCCAAATCACCAAATTAAAATTTAAAAGAGCCAACTAGTTTCAATAGCGAAGCTATCATTTTCAAGACTAATTATTTAGTTTCAATAGCGAAACTATCATTTTCACGACTAATTATTCAGTTTCAATAGCGAAACCATAATTTTCAAGACTAATTATTTAGTTTCAATAGCGAAACTATAATTTTCAAGACTAATTATTTAGTTTCAATAGCGAAACTATAATTTTCAAGACCAATTATAGTCAATAATTAGTCTTCGAAAATTATATCTTCGTTATTGAAACTAGTTGGCTATTTTAAATTTAAATTTGGTAATTTGGGTTTTTTATTGACTATGTATAATACAAATATCACCAAGAAGATCCTGCTATTTTATTAATAAAATAAGAGTATAATATGTAAATTCCAATATTAATATTTTTTTAATAATTCCCTGAGCTAAATCGTGTACAAGTATTGTTAAATACCCTGTAAATATTTAAAGAAAATATATAAGCACGTTAATTTTAGACAGCGCTTAACAAATAAATATAGGACAATTTATTTAGAACTCCTTTAATACCGCTTTCGTTGTGAATGACCGTCTCAGACGGTAACAGATGAATAAGATAAATTACTTTAAAAATGGTGTTACAGCATTGAAGAAGATAAGATTAGTATGGCCTGAATTATAACTTTTCATTTAGCATTAACTTGAGTAGGCATACCTATATATATTATATATATATATATATATATATAGGCCTATATATGCCCATAAGGGAACTTTACCAATTATGTATAATTAAAAAATGGGTCATCACTGAAGCATAGGGGTTGTATCAATATCTCTCATGTCTAATTTCCTTACATAATTTCAAATAAAAACAATTGATGATAATCAGGTAGGCCTACCGATACCTTTAGCAACCGCCGACTCCATAGCATTTGTTACAAATTAAATAAATAGGCTACAGTAGAGCCATTCAGTTTCCAACAATTAAAGCACGTTACCATAGTTATATCAAAGATAGCGAATTAGGGTCTATCAAATGAGAGTGTAAATGTCTAAACCAGAGAAAACAATGGTGTTTGCAATGAGACGTCAGTTGTGTCCAGGGAACGAGAGAATGCCGAACATTACAGACCAGAGAGAACAATAAGCATAAAAAAAAGTCGTAGTATGATCATTACAGTGTATGTGAGCATCAACAACGACAAATTAAAATAACAATAGGCGTAAACAACCCTGAATGAAGTATTTACAGTTCCGGATATATTTAAATTATTTACATTGAATTTAGAGATTTCCAAAGGAAATCCGAAGGTTGTTCTAATGAAAAGGTTTTAAAAATTGTTTTACAAATCTTCATCGAACCTACTTTCTAAACAGCAAAAATGACCATCACAAAAAAATATATACATGCCCATAGCACATGTGTGTACATACATACATACACATATATATATATATATATATATATATATATATATATATATATATATATATATATATATATATATATGACAATGTTCTATCGGTTCAATTTTTTTTCACAACCATCTCGGACCATTGGAATCCTGAACAGAAAAAGAAAAGCTCAATCAAAAGCAATTTTCGTTTTTCTTCGCAACGAAACTCGACACATAGTTTGAAATAAAATAAGAAAGGTATTCTCCAGAAATCAGTGAAATTGAACCCTTAGGAGTGCGTGGTTTATCTGAAAGCCGAAATCTGAAAATCGTTTTAGCGGTCACTTTTTTTATGGAACGAAACTCTGTATGTAAAATTTAAATAAGAAAAGAATATCGAGTTCGTTAATCAATAAAATCGTAAGGAGTTAACTTGAAAGCTGAACTTCTAGTGGAAAAGTTTTAGGCACTCTAATAGCAGCAATTTTTGTTTTCTCGCAACAAAATTTAGTATGAACGATTTAATTAACAAAAGAAAGAAATATTCCACAACTAACTAACTAACTAACTAACTCACTGGCACTATAGAACCCGCAGGTTCATGGCAGCGCGGACATAAGCTCTCCATACATCCCTATCCTGAGCTAATGTTTTCCAATCGCTTCCTGTACAATCTACTCCCCTCAAATCATAATTATTGTTATTCTCCCACCTAATTATTGGTCTACCAACTGGGCGTTTTCCCTCTGGTTTTCCTACAGAAGCTTCCATGCACCTCTTTCATTCCCCATTCGTGTCACATGTCCTGTCCATCGCAGTCTACGAGACTTAACTGTTCTTATTATATAAGTATTCTCCATTCACCTATCTGTCCATCTCTCTTGGTCCAAAAATTTTCCTGAGAATTTTATTCTCAAATACCCGTAATCCCCTTTCCTCCCTTAAAGTAAGAGTTCGTGTTTTGCATCCATATAAGACATCTTCTTGTAATCTTGTAAGTCCATATTTCTCTTAACAAGATTTAGGCGATCTCCCCCTAAGGGGAAGAATTTGAACCATACTAATTTAGTTACACTTGTTTTCGTATAGATGTCATTTGAGTGGTCCGTGGTCAGCGTTCCGCCTCATACTGACATCTAGGAAACCAAGGTAATACTAGGACGGGAAAATTCGGTAAATTTTACTTTAGAGGCCTTTTCATTCAGGCTTAAGGATTTTTTACGAGCCTGAAAATCTTCAGACTCGGGACCCACGGCTTAAAGTTCCTCCCGGAGGACTCACTCCTTGGATTTTTCCGTCCTAGAAAAATCCATCGACCCCGGCCGGGTTTGAACCCGCGACCCTCGGGACCAGAGGCAAGGAGCATAACCACTAGTCCACCGCGGCCGATCCATATAAGACATACTCAATAATTAATAAAAATTGGGCAATTATGAGTGGAAGTTTACCTGGAACCTAAAATTATTTAATTGCTCTAGCGGCCGCAAATCGGACCATGCATTAAATTCGCTTAGTTTAAGCAGCTCCTGCGTGACGGACTTTTTATAATAAAGTGTAATTACATGCGGCACTGATTTGTATTGGATAAGTAAGATGTGAGAAACATACCATTGTGTGTATAATTAGTTAATATGACGGAGATTGCATGGCTCACGTTTCTCATGGAAACAAACTGCAGGTGAGAGTTGAATAGCTTCGCAAAGTGTGAGGCGAGGTTCATTACTGAACCACCCACACGATTTCTAACTTTTGTTTCTTTTTAAATAAGCGCTTTTCTTATAGTTAGTGCTTACAGTTAGAAATAAATACAAATTATTACTAAACATTTTACGATTTATCGCACAATGTAAAAGGGGTTTCAGGTCTGAGGAAATAAAAAAAAAAGATCCTCGGTTTTATCTCGAGTCAATAGAATACATAAATAAAAGTGTTACATATTGAATTGTTGTGATTGATACCATGGAAGCATAATTCTCAAACCTTAGTTTCAAACGGCTCTAAAAAGTGGCTATGTAGAAATGTCTAAATGTCCTGCATGCTTGGGTCAAAGATGCCTGATTCAATCTGTATCTTTATTAATCATAAGTAAAGCCACGAGTGATTTCCAAATTATCGATAAATTCACGACTCACGAAGTGAGGAGTGAATTTATCTAGAGAATTTTGGAAATCAAGAGTGGCATTTGTTAGGACTATTTAACGAATAAAATTAAGATCATTATTTAATACAGTTATTTTAAAATATTTATATATTTAATGTAAACGGTGATGTTTGAAAACAACTGAGAAACGATTGGTACGCTTCATTTGCTTCTTTTGTTCGTCACTTCAACCAGATCATATAATTTATTGCCAAAGGAACGCAATATTGTAAGAATGCACTCTAGTGGAGAAAAAATGAAACACATGAAACTGTATATTAATTCATTTCTGATGTCCTATGATGTAAATGTGACAATTATATTTTTCTGGAATGTTATTACCTGGGAAAAATACATTTAAGAAAGTGCAAACAGTGGTTTCTTTTTCTGGTGGTATAATCAATTGTTACAAATGTTTTTATATAAACTCCCGCATGCGGTATGTGTTGACATTCATGACATTCATGCACTATAAGTTATATACAATCTAGTAGTAGTATTTCTTAGTGGGTCAGTCACTGCAAAAAAAAAAAAATGCTATGACCTATTCAAAATATTAAAAAGGAGGTGTTTTCTATATTGTGATAAACTTTAGTTGGTAAATTCTAGGCGAAACACGACTGTGATTGGTTGTAAATAAAAAATCATTGTAACGTGATTGGTCATTGACTCCCATTTGGGGCATGAGTTAAATAATCATAAGTAATTCCACGAGTGATTTCCAATTTATCTACATGATTTACAAATCAAGAGTGGCATTTGTTAGAACTATTTAACGGATGAAATAAAGCTGTTTACTCAAAAGTCATTATTTAAATATAGTTACCGGTATTTTAAAACATGTATATATTTAATGTAAACGGCGATGTTTGAAAACAAATCAGAAATGTGAGATTATGTAGATTCACTGCAACTTGATTGCCAAATAGGATCGCAATATTGTAAGAATGCATCCTAGTGGAGAAATAATTAAACACGTCAAAGTGTATATTATAATCAAATTATATGTTATTAATTCATTTTTTTACTAAACAACTCAGTAAAATCATTATTTAAAAACACAAATATTAAACACACAATTATCAAATGTGTAGTTCGAATGAATCTGTTCATTATTTGATATATTCAATGTATTTGTTGGAGAGAATCACTGCAAAATAACGCTCTGACCTGTTCAGAATATTAAAAACTATATTTCTTTATCACAAAATCAGGAGGCGGTTAAGAGAATTCGATAAAGAGCGAGGTGAAACACGACTGTCATTCCTTGTAAAACAAAATTCATTGAAAAGTGATTGGTCATTGACTCCCATTTGGGGCATGAGTTCAATAGTCATTATAATTTCTCATACAACACGCTTTACACTACACAAACAGATAAATATACACTCATCCTACGCTCCTTTCTGTAGGCCTACACAATACAATAATACATCAGCTACAGTCCAGTTCTGGTAACTGTAGCAGCCGTCTTGTTGCGTAGGAAGATGGAACATTGCCGAGTGGGGGAGGGAACTAGTAGACAAGCAAAAAACATTTTCTTAATAATAATAATAATAATAATAATAAAATTAATTGTTATAAAAACGGCACTATCCTATAATGAACACTTACTCGACAACAAAAATATTCACTAATCCAAAACTAGTAAATAAGAAAACTCAACGTGTAGTAACTATTATGTTTTCTAAACTGAGAATAGCTGCTGGCAGTATCCGCAATTCGCCTTCCCCTCTTACCGCACCAAACACCATAGACCTCTCAAAAGCGGCAAAGAAGCCAGATCCCCGGTCGGGGCAGTTTTTCTGGGTGAGGTTTTTATCGGGATTTTTCCTCGCCTGTAAGACAAATGTCAGGAAAACTTTAAAGCCCAAACGGTCCCCGAAATCATATGGCCATCATCATCATCATTATCATCATCACCCTTATCATTATCATCATCATCCGTCACCGGTGTGGAAAGCAACGGGAAGCTACCACACCTACAATTCCCTAGTAAAGCTGCAAGCATAAGATGAAAATGATTGCAGTGAAGGACCTGTCTTCGGGCAGAATTACTGTGGATGGATATTACTATTTAAAATATATTATTTAAATTTTAAACCAATATTTAGAAGAAAATTATATTTTATGGAAATATGACATAAAGAATATGGCTCATTTTAATACTAAAGGGGTCATTTGTTCTCTGATTTTTTTAAAGAACCTCATTCATTTTTATCAATTTCCTTTTTGAAATATAAAATTCGTATCCTTATTCAAACGTACATATCAAAATTTCTGCAATATTTTATAAATATATATATTGCCTATTTTTCACGTGACACACGGGGTTATTTATTACCTTTATTTGACAACGCTCTTTAACAAATGGGGTGATTAGGGTCGTAATTCAAATTCTGACGTGAAAATGTGAACAAAATTTGCCCAGAGACTTCCAATTTCAGGCTTTACGTCATTTTACGTGTCTTAAATCTACGAAAATGGACCCACGACTATACTTCCCTTTCGAAGAAAGCCATTCTCAAAATTCTATTCCATCCACGGAACCAGAGACAAGCTCGTAAATCACTATAATCCACAATAAGCGACAGAACACGCAGTGCAGTTTATTGTAAAAATAATGAACGGTGTTACAACACTGCCCCCAGTTGCGTTGCGTAATGCAGAAACAGATGCATTGTGCGTCTATCCTTCCTTAAATGTAGACTCGTTCGCAACCTACTACATTTACATTTTCGCATCGGATTTTTTAATTAATAATCCGATTAAGTTGTGAAGAATTACATATTTAGTAAAGCGGACCACGACACGATGACATAAATTAACAGCATATTTAGTAGAGCGGATTCTTGCGGCATAAAGAAATAATTTTTCTGTGGCTATTACAATTTTTAGGGATTCTATGTCATCATGCCACCTACATAAATTCAAATAAAAAAACGAAAAACGCAAATAAATAAATATTTTTTTTTACATTTGGCAATGAAGGCAAATATATGTAAAGAAAAAGGAATGCTTGAGTCGGGATTTGACCCTGAGTCTCTAAACTCTGTACGTTTAGCGCTCTAACCAACTGAGCTACTCAAGTATTCCAACACAAACATACATTTTTCTTATATAGGCCTATGTAGTATTCTCAATTCACACGAGAGGTAGCGGGAAGTCGTCCCAACTGACATCTAGTAGCCACCATAACAGGTAAGCATTTTTTTTAATTTCCTTACCTGTTATGGTGGCCACTAGATGTCAGTTGTAACTACTTCCCGCTACCTCTTGTGTGAATTGAGAATACTACATATATAAGAAAAATGTATGTGTTGGAATACTTCAGTAGCTCAGTTGGTTAGAGCGCTAAACTTACAGAGTTTAGAGACTCGGGTTCAAATCCCGATTCAAGCATTAATTTTTCTTTTCATATAATATATATATATATATGTATATTGATTTTATGGGGTACGCCGTAGCGTAGTGGTTAAGGCACTGAGCTACAAGCCGTAGGGTCGAGGGTTCTGGTCCCGTTGGGGCCAGGATTTTTAAACTGACCCAAACCCTCTGGCGGCACTATGGTCCTGGGGTCGACTCAGCCTCTAACTAAAATGAGTACCAGACGCTTGTTCTGGGGGTAAAGGCGGCCGTCACGCAGGGTTGACAACCCGGCTGACATAAAGTGCCGATTGTCTAGAAAAAGTGGGAGCCTTAACATCCTACTACCCCAAGGGCCCCCGGGCCTGTTGTAGGATCACTTTACTTACTATATTGATTTTTACTCAACAAACATGTTATAAATGTCTTAAAATGAAGTGAGTAATTGAACTCAAAGTAGTCTAAAATCAGATTGCAATGTAAAGTATGTATTAGTCATTGCTCAGACAGTGTAGCCAAATTGTCACTAAAACCCGCTAACACACAAGTGAACGCTAAACTAATCTAGTGTACTAAAAAGTAAAGTGATCCCACAACAGGCCCGGAGGCCCTTGGGGTAGTAGGAGGTTAAGGCTCCCACTTTTTCTAGACAATCGGCACTTTATGTCAGCCGGGTTGTCAGTCCTGCGTGACGGCCACCTTTACCCCCAGAACAAGCGTCTGGTACTCATTTCAGTGAGAGGCTGAGTCGACCCCAGGGCCATAGTACCGCCAGAGGGTTTGGGTCAGTTTAAAAATCCTGACCCCAACGGGACTTGAACCCTCGACCCTCCGACTTGTAGCTCAGTGCCTTAACCACTACGCTACGGCGTACCCCAATCTAGTGTACTAACTGGTCAATTTTCTCACACTAACTTGCCCAAATTAATACCAACTTGCCCATTTTCTCACCCTAACGTGCCCACTAATGTAAGTGGACTATTGGGATAGAACCCCTTTAGGCTTTATGTGAATAAACATGTTGCAATTGGCTCAAGCGGGAACATGTGTTATCGCATTGCCCAACATGACGCTTGCAGTCACTTGTTCTCCGATTGAATATTCACAGGTGACACGATGGTATAGAATAACCAAATGTTTACTTATAAGACGAAATTTAGCTGGATATACTAGCTCAATTCGACATAAAAAATTAAATATGTTTGGAAGAGCTGAAAATCCAACCAATTCAGACGTATGACCCCTAGAGAATATTGACTCATAAGTTTATACCAAGAGGCTACAAGTGATCAATTTACACTGAGCTACAAAAAATATATATATATATATATATATTTGTCTCAGAAAGAAAAATATGTGATTCTGATAGTATTTTTCTCCTGAATTCAAATATGATATCGGTTTTTCTCAATCACGCAAAATTTCCGAGAGACAGGAATTTATAATTTCAAATATTTTAATATTTTCTACATTCGTAACTACACAATATTTGAACATTCAGACTCGCCTAGAAAGTAAGAAATGACGATTTTCTGCTATATTTCGCCTGTGGAGCATCCCTCTTGATGGTCCAACAATAATCGGCCAGCATATTAGGATTACATTTGCCTTGATATCTCTTTTCCATAGCTGAAACCATTTGATTTAGCTCATTTGGTTTTATTTTACAATGGACAAATGGACGAAAAAACGGTTGTTAAAAAAATAATTATTTAAATCCATTAATTGAAATTGAAATAATAAAAACTGTGGGTGATGGAGAAATTCCGAATACATATTTGAAAACACGATAAAAAAAACTGCATTATGTACAACTATTGGTACTCATAAGACGAAAATCATGTTGACCAGTGTTTATCATCTGATTAAGATATGTGAGAAAATCCACAATTTGTCGTAAAAGGTCTAATGTCTAATAAATTTTTGGAGAATCATAATGATGTTAATACGAAGGTACGCGGATGGAAAATCAAGCTATGCTAAACACGTCATTAACGCTGGTCACCGAATGGACACAATAGAAAATATCCTCACGCTAGTTCGCGAAGAAAAATCTCCAGCTAAGATAAATTTATTAGAAGACCTTGCAATTATAAAAGAAGTCAACAACACCTTACTACTAAATGAGAACACACCCCAATCGTACAACCCATTATATGAGATCGTTAAAACAGTCGGTTGCTACCAACGACACTTCAAGACCATCAATGTCTACAACGTCGTAAAACAACAGCTAATAATACATACTTATTCTGATGATGATGGAAGTTAATTTCCGAAAGGCCTCCAGTTAATATTTTAAATACAACTGACAGGTGCCGTCGTCCTCAACTGTGTTCAAATGACATCATTATCATCATAGTACATTCACGAATTTAGGTAATTTGTTGACCTGTTTCGGCCTCAAGAGAAACACCATCCAGAAGTCTTTTTAGTGGACGTCCTGGTCTTCTTCTTCCTGCAGGTTGATACCCAAGCAAATATTAAGATATCAATCTGCAGGAAGAAGACCAGGACGTCCACTCAAAAGACTTCTGGATGGTGTTTCTCTTGAGGCCGCTACAGGTCAACAATTGGCCTAAATTCGTGAATGTACTATGATTATATTTTAACACAGTTGAGGACGACGATACCTGCCAAAAAGATACATATTTTAATTTTAATTTTACAATGATGTTGATGATTATAATGAATATATTCCGATATATTAAAATGTGTGATGTATTTTAATAATTTCGACGCCTTGTCCTGGCGGAGGGAAGTGGGAGTGGAAGGCCATACGGGGGAGTTTTATGTCCTGTGCAGGCTGATATAATATTATATGATGTCATACACATCACTACAACCCACGTTCTCACTGCAACGCTAAAGCTACTCCATTATTATCAGGGCACGAAGACATATGAGGGCGTGTAGACAATCATTGCTATTTTTGGTTATTAGATTTTTATTACTCATCCATTTTTACACGCTTTATATTAGCTTGACCTGTATCTATGTATCTATGTATCTATCTATCTATCTATCTATCTATCTATCTATCTATGTAACGGAATTTTTCAACGCGATTTTCACCCACTTAAAATCATTGGATCGACTTAAAACTTTGTATACTTGTAAAGGACCCGTGACAATACAATAATTTCATTTTTTTTTCTAAAATCCTGGCCAGAATCATCAGAAAATTAAAAAAAAGTGTATTTGTATCTATGAACGGAATCTTTGAACACGATTTTCACCCACTTAGAAACATTGGATCGACTTGAAATTTTGTATACTTGTAAAGGACCCGTGACAATACAATATTTTCATATTTGATTCTAAAATCCTGGCCAGAATCATCAGAAAATAAAAAAAATAAAACTGGTATAATAGGTTGCTGACTTGTCGATTTTTTTGTCAATCATTGTAAGAGCTCAGTTGAGCGGTGAGCTGAAGTGGTATATAATTTCAGTAATCCATAGGTCGCTGGTTCAAATCCGGCTGGGAGGATTTTTTTAGAAGATTATTACTTTTAGCTTATACTACAATAGTATCGAATTTAAAGATATTTACATTTTTACCTTATTCTGTAAAATATTAAAACTAAAAAATAAAAAGTAAATAAGAGTTTTAAAAAACTAAAACAACACGCTTTATTAGAAAACCAAACTATTAAAATGAAAAATAATTTTAATTTCCAACACGCTTGGAATGAAATTAAAGTGGTCAACAAAAAAAATCATCCCTAACTCATATAGAATAAAATTAGAGTTGTTAACAAAAAGAAAATAATTTTACCATCAAAAGCGTGGGGTGCTTTTTGTGATTTTTACATTTTCTTTTTAGAGACTTTACTTTTACCAATATCTGTTTATTATCAAATATATTAATTGATATTGAGCACCCCACGCTTTTGATGGTAAAATTATTTTATTTTTGTTAATAACTCTAATTTTATTCTATATGAGTTGGAGATGATTTTTTTGTTGGCCACTTTAATTTTATCCCAAGCGTGTTGGAAATTATAATTATTTTTAATTTTAATAGTTTGGTTTTCTAATAAAGCGTGTTGTTTAGTTTTTTAAAACTATTACTTATTATTAATCACTTTCTTGTTATTTTGTTGTATGTTATAGTTGATTCACTACAATGATATCACAACTTTCCTGTAGGTAAATACTGAGTCTGTGGGCCGCGGTGGACTGGTGGGTTCCGAGTCTTAAGATTTTCAGACTCGTAAAGGATCCTTAAGACAGAATAAAAAAGGCCTCTAAGCACAATTTACCAACCTCAACGTCCTATTAATACCTTAGTTGCCTGTTAGATGTCTTATCGAGTTGGTGTTTTGACCGCATGTCATTAATGACATTTATGGGCAAATAATATTTAAAGGAAGTAACGCTAAGAGGCTTATTTTAATTATTGTGAGTTAGGTTTTTTTTTTGTGACTCTCCTCACATGTGTAGTTCGTGTCAAACACCACAATCTTCAAGAATAGCTAGTTCCTTGCCTCTCCAATGCAGGTAATCCAAATAACATTAATTACACTGGTGAACATGATTTTTGTGTCATGAGTACCAATAGTTGTACTTAATGTAGTTTTTTATTGGGTTTCAAATATGTATTCGGAATTTCTCCATCACCCACAGTTTTTTATTTCAATTTCAATTAATGGATTTAAATATTTTTTTAATAAACCTAGATTTCTTCCCGGAAAATCTTGGCACAGTGAGCGATGAGCACGGAGAACACTTTCATCAGGAGATTTCAGCTATGGAAAAGAGATATCAAGGCAAATGGAATCCTAATATCCTGGCCGATTATTGTTGGACCATCAAGAGGGATGCTCCACTGGCGAAATATAGCAGAAAATCGTCATTTCTTACATTCTAGGGAGTCCGAATGTTCGAATATTGTGTAGTTACGAATGCAGAAAATATTAAAGTGTTTGAAATTATAATAAATGCCTGTCTCTCGGAAACCGTGTGTGATGGAGAAAACCCGATACATAAACTACATCAAGCATTACAAAAAATTGAGGATTCGATATACAAGGGATAAAAAGGAATTGAAAAAATACGTTCCTTTCCATTGACACAGTTTAACCTCTCGCCTTATAGGTACTTTCACGTTCCACACGCCACCCGGCGGGGCACGCCGTAGTGTAGTGGTTAAGGTCGAGGGTTCGAGTCCCGGTGGGGTCAGGATTTTTAAACTGACCCAAACCTTCTGGCGGCACTATGGTCCTGGGGTCGACTCAGCCTCTAACGGAAATGAGTACCAGACGCTTGTTCTGAGGGTAAAGACGGTCGTCACGCAGGGCTGACAACCCAGCTGACATAAAGTGCCGATTGTCCAGAAAAGTGGGAGCCTTAACCTTCCACTACCCCAAGGGTCTCCTGAGGCCTGTAGAGGGATACCTTTACCTTTACACGCCACCTGGGATTTACAGTGGCACAACCTGTTGGGAGAGAGATTTTTAACTATGAATCATGCACATAAAACTATTATTCTACCAGTTATATTATATGGGTGCGAAACATAGATTCTTACTTTAAGGGAGGAAAGGAGATTAAAAGTATTTGATAACAAAGTACTTTGGAAAATTTTTGGACCAAAGAGAGATGAACAGATAGCTGAATGGAGAAGACTACATAATAATGAACTACATGGTCTTTATAGGAAGCCAGATATAATAAGAACAGTTAAGTATCGTAGACTGCGATGGGCAGGACATGTTGCACGTATGGGAATGAAAGACTTGCATGGAAGCTTCTTGTAGGAAAGCCAGAGGGAAAACACCCAGTTGGTAGACCAAGAATGAGGTGAAAGAATAACATTAACTATGATTTGAAGGAAGTAGATTATACAGGGAATGATTGGAAAGCATTAGCTCAGGATAGGAATGTATGGAGAGCTTATGTCCGCGCGGCCATGAACCTACGGGTTCGATAGTGCCAGGGAGTAAGTAAGTATCATGCACATACTTTTTGAGCCCACAAGGACATGGAGAGCCTTCTCGAATGAGAGATCAGCTCAATGTCAGGGTTCCTCCGATACAACACAACATTAAGACGAAACACTACCATTCACACACACGTTCATAATAAACATGGCGAAAATGATAGTAAAGATTATTATATCAGAATTACGTTGGGTTAGTTTGGGCCTTAAAGGTTCCTGGCATTTGTCTAACAAGTGAAGAAAAAAAAAACACCCAGGAAACTTATCCCGGCCCGGATCAGCTGCGTACGAGGTAGACGACGCTACTTCGAGTGTACAGCGGTGGACTTTGAAAAAGTAATACGGGGAAAGTAATTTAATTTTAAATAAAGTTTCTGTTTATTTTTGTTTATCGCAGTGGTGTGAAAATAAATATTACAGCACCACAATTTGTTTAGTTTGCATGGGGAACAGAAATCGTGCAGTATTGTTACTTACGAAGCATATAAGGAATAACGAGAAATAGAGAAAAAAAAAAGGCACGATCGTCCAAAGGATTAGTGATTAGTAAGAAAGTTTTATACAAACAGGTTAGGAATCCAGGCGTCCTCTGATGGAACAAGACAGTAAACCAGTTAACTGAGACAGTATATAAAACATTCACTGTCATCGCAAAAATTCACTTAAGCCACATCCATATAAATTGCACAACTTCTTCCTTACAAGCACTTTTCTCGTGTCCTTTCCCAGCCTTCTGCAAGCACACAGTGTTTTTCAATACTGCATTTTCTATGTAAAACTGTATTAAATCAGAAGACGTTAGAATAGTCCTATATAATGTTTTTAATGGATGATCCTCTCACTCTCTCTGCCTTAGATAATCTCTCTCTTATATACAGGGTGTCTCAAAATTAGACCAACAAACTTTGGGAGCCGATAGATTACATTATTTTAAACACTTTTTGTTAAAGTAGTTTTTTTGCTGCGGTGCTTCGTTTAAGTGCTGGACGAGTTAATTCCATTACTACCTCCCACAAATTTGGTTTAGATATTTAAATTA
Organism: Diploptera punctata; assembly: GCA_030220185.1. Lineage (NCBI taxonomy): Eukaryota > Metazoa > Arthropoda > Insecta > Blattodea > Blaberidae > Diploptera > Diploptera punctata. Next base: position 17,117 of record JASPKZ010000612.1, on the reverse strand, counting down.
CATTTGTGTACAGTATGTATCTTTTAAAGGAAACACACGAAAGAAACAGAACAAAGACGCTTCAATTCATTTTTAGTCGATATGACTAATTTCGTATACTTGCCAATATTGTTATTACTGGAAGTAAGTCAACGTTCCCACATCTAACCTGGTTGCTACGCAAACAAAAGAAATCGCAATGCTGATATGGACTCAAAAAAGCACACGTTCGGTAAGTAAAATAAAACATTTCTTGAATGTTTTGTACACTAACTCGTACCTTTCTTTAGACTTTTCCGGAATTAATGCAGAACATCCCATTCTCCAGGCTTCTTCAATTTCTCTATCATCTACCATGACTCCTTCCATAATAGAAATTATCAGATAGATTCTAATCACGGTACTACATATAAAAATGTCTCCACAGCCAACAATCCTTGCTTATAATAAAACAAATGAAAAGCTACATATCAACGATCACCAAATGTTTCTTTCTCATAGAAGTCATTTACATCCAACCAATATTTTAATTAATTTATTGCTATATTTATAAAAATTAGTCACATCGACCAAAAAATAGTATGCAATATACATGAGGTAAGCACGTAACATCTCGAAAATTGAAAAAACTCGGCGCAAGCGCTTCGTTTTTTTTTCAAACTTTTTCTCGATCAGTAACAAGTGCTTACCTCACTTGTATCACAATATACTATTAGCATACATGTTTACTTCCTGAGCTCATCGTTGTGTTTCCTTGGCATTGTACGTTAGTTTGCTGGAATGCCAGCTGCATACTACTTTATTTACAACATGGAAAGATACTCGTGGAGTGAGATGACGGACATGCTGTTGGTGTATGGAAAAGCTGGTTCGGGTCGTGCGGCTGTACCAAGAACAGTTCCGAAACCGAAGAGTTCCTTAACACACTACACTTGCCAGCATTGAACGTAGACTATGTGAAAGAGGCTCCTTGGATAGACGAGCAGAAGGTCAAGGATGGCCACGTTCTGTACGGACTCCTGAGAATGAGGAAGATGTGTTGCGGTGCATTGAGAACAATCCTGCAGCTAGTACTCGCGCGATCGCTCGACAATTGCAAATAAGTCGTAGCTCTTAGCACTGTGGGAAGAATTCTGCAGGAGATTTTGTTGCGCCTTTTTAACCTTAAAAAGGTCCACGCAATCAGGCCTAAAACTATCCTCTGCGACAGCAATTTTGTCAATGCTATCTGGACAAAATTGAAAACGATGTACTGTTTGCATCCCATGTCATGTTCACAGATGAAGCCTGTTTCACACGTGAGCAGTTTTTAACAGTCGGAATTCAGCACAGAAGCAAAAAACCTTCCTTAACAAAAAGTGTTTGAAATATTATACATATATATATATATATATATATATATATATATATATATATATCATCTCCCAAAGTTTGGGACATCCTGTATATATATACTTTTTTTTTTTGCGTGTCCCATTAATCTCTGATCTTAAGGAACATGTCCTTTTATGAGTTTTTTCTAACTTTGGATCACAAAGACATGAAGGATATCTCCAAATTATTGATTAGCTCAATACCAACACCATATCCGAGACAACACCACTCACTCAAATGCATCCATATTAACACATTCAGTACCAGACACTGAGCAGGGCATTTAAACCCACAGGCCAGCCATTTAAATACCCCAGCTACCCTTTTCGTGGCACTTCAGAAAATGGACCATTATCCACAATCTATTAGTCCTAGAAAATTCAAATTTTGTACATATCTAAAAGAGATATCCTAGTAGGATTTGATGGTGACATAACTTGGGTGATTGACATCACATGGTATTGGCGTATCAATTTCAGGAAGTGGAAGTTCATCTTCACTTTCACTTTGTGAATCTTCTAATTCAGGAATCAGTTCATCACCTGAATCATCATTATACAAAATATTCACTAATTCTTCTTCAGTGAGATATTTTACTTTCGCCATGGTTTCACTCACGCACAAACAAGAGTGCGATAACGAGAAACATATACGACTGCATTGGAGCCTGGAGCCAAGTTTGGGTGAACGAATTCCATGTGTTGTTTGTTTTAAAAATAAAGGGGGATTAACCAAGGTTAAAGGTGTCAAACGGGAATAGAAAATGTACATTTACATGCCATCTATGATCTCCAAGACATACTAAGCCAACACAATATTTAGGCGCCGATTATAAACGCGGTTTGTTCGCGCCGATTATAAACGCGGTTTGTTCGCGCCCGCTCTAAAACGAGTTAACTGACCGTCGGCCGCATACACGATAGTCTCTTTAAACGCCTTAACTGGTTTACGGTACTGAATGTGACAGAAAGCTAATATTATATGAATGAATGTAATAGTCAGATGGTCTTAAAATTTTCTGACATTAATCTTACAAGTGAAGAAAAACTATGAAAGAAATTTCTCTTACGAAACTTGTCCCTACAGGGGATCGGACTATGCCCACTATCTCCGAGGCACATTTATAATGGAATTGTAATGGATCGTTGGGCGTCATATGCAATGGTCGGGTTAACGCTAGATGCATAAAATTGAATTTGGGTTAGAGTTTTAATTCAGGATTTTCTCTTCCAAACTCACTTTTTTTTGTAGTTTTATCTACCTCGATGATAGTTTAAAACATTCGTTCTCCATTTTGACCCATTTTTATTACGGTAGAATGAGACTCTTTACAGATCGGCAAACATTAATAAAAACACCGAATTAATTTATTAGTATATTTATTAAATATCGAATTCAATTTAAAATAAATCACATTAAATTTATGTACACTTTAACTACGCGACGTTCCACTGTCCGCACCCTGGAGTTTGTTTGAGAGACTAAAAATTGAGACTGAGATATTTACTTTGTTGAAACTGATACTGAGCGATCCATGTCGTTTTACAGGATACGAAACTACGCTAGGACATTATATTTTTGAGAGGGGGTTTGAAATGTTTAATAAATATTTTATTGGACAATTTGAGACAGTAGAAGGTTTTTCCAATAGCGACTTTGCAGTGTTGCCAATATTAATATATTGAGTATACTAAATAATAATAATAATAATAATAATAATAATTATTATTATTATTATTATTATTATTATTATTATTATTATTATTATTATTATCAGTTTTAAAGGTCTTACTGTATAATTAAATTTTAAACGCGTATTCCTGTCTATTAATTTGTTTAAAAAAAAGGGATTGGTAAGTTATTTATTTTAATAACAGTGTGAAATATGATGCTTTTATAATTTTCTTTATAACATTTTTTTTAGAATTTGCATGTATTTAACTCTGATTTTAATCTATCTTTCGATGTTATTTTTATCGTAAGAAGTTTGCCTGTCGAAACTTAAGTTGTAATTAAATAGTTACTGTTTTCCATGTTAAAATCTGTTAATTTATATTTAAAAATATTATAGAAAAATTGTGCTGACTTGTCACGCAGCGGACCCGGGTTCGATTCCCGGTTGGGACAGGCTCCAGGATGAGGTTTTTTCGGGGTATTTCCTCACCTGTAAGACAAATGTCAGGAAGCTTAGGGCCCAACGGTCCCCGAAAATCATCCTTATCATTCTTCATCGGTGTGGAAAGAAACTGGAAGCTACCACACCTATAATTCTCTAGTAAAGCTGCAAACCATAGCATGAAAACGCTATGATTGCAGTGAAAGATCTACCATCGGGCAGAATTACTATGGATGGATAGAAAACTGTTATATGATAAGATTATGTTACATAAATTAATCATGTTTAAAATAAATCAATAATTGATAAAATTAGTTTATATATATATATATATATATATATATATAATATAGATTATAGACTCTTGACGTCCCAACTCCTTTCAAAAAACGTTAAACTGAAAATACATAAAACTATTATTCTACCAGTTATATTATATGGATGCGAAACATGGATTCTTACTTTAAGGGAGGAAAGGATATTACGAGTATTTGAGAATAAGGTTCTTAAGAAAATGTTTGGACCAAAGAGAGATGATCAGAGAGGTGAATGGAGAAGACTACATGATCTTTATATGATGCCAGATATAATAAGAACAGTTAAGTCTCGTAGACTGCGATAGGCAGGACATGTGGCACGAATGGGGAATGAAAGACGTGCATGGAAGCTTCTTGCAGGAAAACCATCGGGATAACGCCCAGTTGATAGACCAAGAATGAGGTGGAGAATAACATTAACTATGATTTGAGGGAATGAGATTATACAGGAAATGATTGGAAAACATTAGCTCAGTTTAGGGATGTATGGAGAGCTTATGTCCGCGCGGCCATGAACCAATGGGTTCGATAGTACCAGTGAGTTAGTTAGTTATGATATAGATTATAAATGGTATAGGACTATATGTCGATTCACACTTTAGGCAAATGACATCAACTGAGGAGGTCTGTTGTATAACTCAGAAGACGTTAGAATAGGCATATATAATGTTATTTGATGGTTGATACTCTCACTCTCTCTCTCTCTCTCTGCTTTATATAACCTATTTCTTTATAGACGCTTTTTGTATGTCCCATTAACCTCGGGCCTTACGAAACACGTCCTTCCTACAGTTTATTTCTAACTCTAGATCATGTGCGTACTATTTTTTACCCCACAAGGGCAAGGACGATCTCTCCAAATTATCTATCAGCTCAATGCCAACACCATATCCGAGACAACACCACTCACTTAAATACATCCATATTAAACAAGAGTATTACATATGAGTGATTATGAGGGCCAGATGAAATTTTCTGACATTAATCTTACAAATAAAGAAAAACTATAAAAGAAATCTCACTTTGGAAACTTGTCCCCACAGGGGATCGGACTGTACCCACTGTCTCCGAGGCAATGAACACGTTAGGAAAATGACATCAATTGAGAAAGACTGTAGCTCTTGGTATCCAATGCTGACTGAATTAATGTCATTGGCTAGGAGAAGAGAATACAAGAAATCGATTATGTCACTTCATTAATATACTTAAATGTAATTTGGCTACATATGTCGATTTTAAGGCACGAACCTAAAATCGATTCCAAAAATTGTATTTATGTAATCGTGATATGTGTATGTAGTGTTAAAATAAAATAATGTGTCTGCATAAAAAGCAAACAGATCTTTACAGTAGGCACATTCATTAAAGACAGTCAAGTATGGAATTCTGTGGAATCATATCAAACAATTTCTCACATTATAGTAATATAATATATTAAAACGTGTGAAATTGGCAGTAATAAACAATTCATTACGTTTTCTTTCCCATAATTCATCAATCACCATTTTGATAGATGTTATTGATTGCTCTGCCATCTAACCTATATAGTAATGAGTAGAAGAAATTGCGGTCAGCGACATCTCTTCCGTAAATCCTGAACTAATTATTTGTGGGTGGCGCTTTTAATCATAGTAACATAAACAAGTACGAGAATAAACACTGGAACTTCAGCGACAATTTGTGATACGGAAACTAAGGTCTCAGACAAAAGATATCTGTGTTGTTAAAATGCTTTAATTTGATAATCATAATCAAATATTAAAATAAAGTAGGAGTATGGAATTGTATGATATGCTTTGGGACTTACTATTTGTGATAGGATTAAACACAAATATTAAGAATTAAACAAACTAAGAGTATTTCCAATATGAAGTCCGTCACGAAAGAAGTGCGTAAACTAATTGAATTCCTGTCAGCAAGTCGAAGTTAATTTTTTTTAAGAATCTGTAAAAATTGCGGGTAAATAAAGAATAGGTTTTAAAAGGTAATTTTTGAAAATATATATTTTTTAATGCCCTAGTTTGTCTTTTTTTAGTGTTCTCTCCTGGCATTGGCGTAATTGTAATCCACTACTGAGTTTGGGGCGCCTGGAAGGCTGGGTACGTTGCCCCGATGATATGATGGCCAAAAATGATGATAGTGGTGCGCCAGGAGTCCCTAATCCTATGCTTAATCTAAGATGAATATGAGTGATGATTGCGATGGCCATATGATGTTCGGGGACCGTTTGGGCTTGGAGTTACCTGACATTTGTCTTACAGGCGAGGAAAAGGCCCGATAAAAACCTCACCCAGGAAACTGTCCCGACCGGGGATCGAACCCGGGCCCGCTGCGTGACAAGGCAGCACGCTACCTCGAGATCACAACGGTGAACATTTTTTTTTAAATATGATTCTCTAGATCTTAATAGTAGGGTTCCATTAGATTTCCAATTAATAACTCTATTAAATCATTTACATCTTGTATAACTATCTCATTATGTGTTAGTGAGAGTCAATGTGCACAAAATTAGAAGTATACTATCTAAACCATAACAGAAATAAGCATGCGCAAAAACAAACCTCTCGATATGGATAAAACAGACTTCACTATTATGCAATAGAATAAATTTCTCTCCTAGAAAATGTTAAGGCAATGAAGTGTGTCCAAACCTGACCAGTTGCTCCACTTCACTTTTATGAATGGGACATCTGTTATGCTATCTTGGCCATGTAGCTTCTAGATTTTGTAATTTGTCTCAAATAGGAACGCCTCTCTATTGTAGCTGTTAGCGTGTCTGCCTAGCATCCTAGGAGTCTGGATTCGATATCGGCTATATGTTAAAATGTTTTCTTTGATTATGGGATCTGGATGATGTCCACTCACTCTCTTTAAGATAACTAGTAGATACTTATTGTAAGTAGAGAAATGCAGTTTAGAAAACCGAAAATGCGTTTCGTTAACAGGCGACTCCCTCTATTGTCATCTTTAGTCAATGATAGCAAACTCTTCAATCAGCCAGGGCACTTAAAACCCGGCCGTGGTCGATGGATTTATTTAGGACGGGAAAATCCAAGGGGCAAGTCCTTCGAGAGGGACTTTAAGCCGTGGGTCCCGAGTCTGAAGATTTTTAGGTTAGTAAAAGATACTTAAGCCTGAATAAAGAGGCCTCTAAGCAAAATTTACCGACCTCAACATCCTAATATTACCTGTTAGATGTTTCATTGGATCGGTGTGTTGACCTAATGCCATTCATGACATCTCTCAACATACAAGGTAACTAAAAATCAACTTGGTCTAGTAACTGCTTACAAAGGAGAGGCTATGGCTCAACAATGGGCTACGCCATTATAGATAGATAGATTGTCGTTGTCGTCATCATCATCATTATTATTATTATTAATGTTGTTATGTTATTGTTGTTGTTATTTCTGTTATTGTTGTCATTGTTATTGTTATCATTGTCATTTTCATTATCATTATCATTATCATTATCATTATCATTATTATTATATTATTATTATTATTATTATTATTATTATTATTATTATTATTATTATATTATTATTATTATTATTATTATTATTATTATTATTATTATTATTATTATTATTATTATTATTATTATTATTATTATTATTATTATTATTATTATTATTATTAGAGAAATTTATACTATCAAAGGACTACTACAAGGCTGCTGTGTGTCGCCATAATTGTTTAAAATATTTATAGAAGTCGGCCTAAGAAACTGGACAGGAAAATGTAAACCAATTGGAATTCCAATTAATCGAAAACATGTGTTACACCATCTGCTATTTGCAGACGACCAGGTGGTGATTACTCAGGACACGGAAAATGCATCATACATGAGAAGGAAATTAATTGATAAATACAATAAATGGGGGATTAAATATGAACATTAAGAAAACTGAATATCTCATGACAGAACTGAAAAATGGACAGAAAATACAATGTGAAAATGTGGAAATTAAGAAAGTTCATAAATTCTAATATTTAGGTAATAAGGTAGGCCAAAATTTGGAGGAAAAAAATCATAATTAAATAGTCCAGCTATTCTTTTCTGAACATTTCTGTATATTATTTTTTACTGAACCCCAATTATACGTGTGTTAATTTTTTTTTAACTTGGCAGCTGTCGGACTGTAATATAATTATACGGTAGGCCAAAATTTGAAAAAAAAAGTATATATAATTAAATGGTCTATTCTTTTCTGAATATTTCTGTATATTATTTTCGCTGAACGCCAATTATAAGTGTGCTATTTTTTTTAACTTAACAGCTGTCAGACTGTAATACTTTAAACCTTGTTTTCTCAAAAGTGAATTTTTTTTAACATTTGTCCCATTATCTCAGGAACAATTTACATGAACATTTTACAGGCAGTAAACCTAGTTATACTAAAGATATGAAACGACAAGCATGATGAACTATTTTATAAATCCTCACTTATGATTTTTAAAAGTATTTTTAAATAAAAAAAAGAGACTAGTGGCAATATATATATATATATATATATATATATATAGAACACGAATATATAAATAAAAGTTTGACTGCGGTTCAGTGGTCTTTACAAATCTCATTTAATATGCTGTAAAAATTTCATTACAATCCATCTAGTAGTTCCTGATAAAATGGGTCTCAAATTCACATGTTTTAACATTGATGGGATAGGGCCTACCGTCTCACCTTAAACTGTGCGAGTAATAGTGACCGTAGTAACACAGAAATGCGTTATATATGGAAATGGACAGCTAATGACAAATAAGGAAGTTTTGAAGAAGTGGCAGTTACAAGTATCTAGAAACAATAATTACAAGCAGGGATGAGATACACAAAGAAATTAAATATAATCGATTGATTTGACGTTTACTTCATGGAAATCCATTTTTATAAATATGAATAAAATTTTAAGTTTTATTTATACAGTAAAACTTGTTTAATCCGGAACGTGAATATGCGCAAATCTGTCCATAATGAACAAATCTATTGGTCCCGGCGAAATATTAGTAGGCCTAATTTTAAGTTATTTATTTTGCATAATACGGAATCTGCCCAACGCGGAAACGGAAGGATATTTCTACACAATTCATAAAAAATATATAAAGCGGAATGACAGAGAAATAAATTAGTTTCCACTTCATTGAATTCCCTTTATGCCAAAAAAATGATTCCTGCCGCCCGGTGAAGTGGAGATTCTACCTGTACCTGAAATTTTATTTCGGCCTCATTGCACACCCATGATTCGAACTACAGATACCTGTCTTATAAATAACCATTGCACTGTAAAATCTTAAATTAGTTTAAGGTCTGAGAACACTCTTTCACAGGTAGTGTTCTGAATTTACGGAATAAAAATGGCTGAAACGCATGTACCATTGTCATTAAACGAAAAAGTGAAAGTGATTGAAAATAAATCTCCAAATTTCCGGACCCATGCTCCAAAATTAAACTCTAGCTCTTGTTAAATCCTTAGGGAATAACGATTTCAAGACATCTTCAAGTTGGCTGGTCAGTTTTAAAAGACGACACAACGTAGTGTGGAGTGAAATTTTCGGGGAATCAAAGGATGTGGATGAAAGTGTAATTAGTGAGCGGAAACCGAAACTGCATTCTTTAATTTCAGGATACGCGCCTAAGAGACATTTTTAAAGCTGACGAAACGGAACTGTTTTTTTTTCGCGCGTTACCGTCGAAGTCGCTCATATACTACACTTTTCAAAGGCAGCGGAATTACGATTAATCCAACGTACGTAAAAAGACATATACAATACTCTATAGTCTAAGATTAATAATAATTTTTAGTTTTTTATAATGCGGAATTTTGTCTAATGTGGAAAAAAATTGCTCCCATGCGATTCCGCTTTGAGCAAGTTTACTGTATTTATAAGTTAAATACAGGCTCAATTCTCGAAATGCATGCTATTATGCATTACAGGGACTCTTGTCTTCCCGACTCCTTTCAAATAACGTTAAACTGAAAATATATAAAACTGTTTTATTCCCCCAGTTACATTATATGGATGCGAAACATGGACTCTTACTTTAAGGGAGGAAAGAAGATTACAAGTATTTCAGAATAAAGTTCTTAAGAAAATGTTTGGGTCAAAAAGAGATGGATAGACAGGTGAATGGAGAAGACTTCATAATAATGAACTAGATGATCTTTATAGGAAGCCAGATATAATAAGAACAGTTAAGTCTCGTAGACAGCGATGGGCAGGACATGTGGCACGTATGGGAATGAAAGACGTGCATAGAAGCTTCTTGTAGGAAAAAAAAGTAAAGTGATCCCACAACAGGCCCGGAGGCCCTTGGGGTAGTAGGGGGTTAAGGCTCCCACTTTTTCTAGACAATCGGCACTTTATGTCAGCCGGGTTGTCAGCCCTGCGTAACGGCCGCCTTTACTCCCAGAACAGCGTCTGGTACTCATTTCCGTTAGAGGCTGAGTCGACCCCAGGGCCATAGTGTCGCCAGAGGTTTTTGGGTCAGTTTAAAAATCCTGACCCCAACGGGACTTGAACCCTCGAACCTCCGGCTTGTAGCTCAGTGACTTAACCACTACGCTACGGCGTACCCCCTCTTGTAGGAAAACCAGAGGGAAAACGCCCAGTTGGTAGACCAAGAATGAGGTGGGAGAATGGCATTAAACTATGATTTGAGGGAAATAGATTATACAGGGGATGATTGGAAAGCATTAGCTCAGGATAGGGATGTATTGAGAGTTTATGTCCGCGCGGCCATGAACCTATGGGTTCGATAGAGTAAGAGCTAGGTGCCATGATATTCGGAGAAGAATGAATGTAGCATATATAATTTTGTTAATCACATTAGATGTCATGACATAGAGAGAGCATTTCAATCAGAACGCCATGTGTCCGTAGGGCGAGAGAAAGCCCGAAGATGACGGATCAGACATCTACAGAAAAATCGTGAGTGATGAGCACTGTAATTAAAGCGACTGAAAATTACAAGACTAAAAAATAAAAGGCGGTTTTTTATAAGGATATGTCGGTTAATAACATTAAGATAGCTATATAATAGAATGGGTATGGTTTCAATCGGACAAGCTATCAAGGTAATGCTGTGGTTATCATGTTCTGGAATTACTGGTAATTGGTGTATTGCAGAATGCGCAGTTATCACAATACCATACACTTCAATTACAACGGTACTGGTCCATATGAAATGTCCTCCAGGTACGTCAGCTAAATTCAAAATAAGCCACATCACCATGACATGCGTCAAACTTTCCGTTACCTCAGATGGCACTATTATACTAAAATATCTTTTAAAACAGTTTTCTTTTACAAGTCGGTAGGATTAGGAGGCATTTCCGCAGTCCCGGTTTCAAACCTGACATGGGTTTTCCTCAGTTTTTAAGGTAAATTCGGGATTGGAATTGATAATTAGGGCCAATTGCATAATGATCATAATTTATTATAGACGAATTGCATGTAAAAAACGGACATGACAAATTAAAACATACTTTAAAAATTCATGACGAAACACCGTTGAGATCACTACGTAAAATCTAAATATAAAATAGATACCTGGGATATCATGCTGATGGTGGAACATATGCTCCAAAAGTATTTCATCTTACAGTATATATAAAGTTGAGGACGACTGAGAACTCGGGTATCTATATCACATTTAAATTTTTGGATGAAAATTAAAATTAAATACCTGGATAGGCTATTTGACATTTCTCATATTTTGTATTAATTTTCATCTGTTATGTCCTTTTTCTTTACATCCAATTCGTATATTATAAATAATGATTATTATGAAATTGGTTCTATTAATGCAATTCCTCCTCCTCCTACTTCTTCTTCTCGTCACGCTTTAGACTTTTCTGCTAGCCTACCCGGCTCCAAATTGCTGCTGTTTCCATATATTCTTTAGTCTTCCCAAGCTTCCTCTTCCTCTTTGTGAATAGTTGTATGCTGCCTTTGGTATTCTGTTCTCAGTCATTCTTGCTAAGTGCTCTTTCCAGTTTGTTCTGTATTTCACTATTGTTGTGATTAATTCCTCTGCTTTTAGTTGCTGTCTTATTTCTGTATTGTGTGTGTGTGTTTTTTTTGTCTGTTCATTAATATCATGCTATTGGTCTGAGGAATTTCATTTCAGCAGCTTGTATTCTGGCAGATTGTTGTGTTGTCACTGTCCATAAATGCAATTCAAAGCCATAATTTACTTTGAAAACTAAGGAAAATCAGGAAAGCCCCATGTCAGGTTGTTGGATAGATATAAAATATATATATTGCCACTTGGTGTCACCTCAGAAAGCTACCTAAACGTCTTTAATATCTAAAAATATATTAATATCTAAAGTAACTTAAAACAATAAATTACAATAAGTTAACAATTCACAAGGTGGCACGCCGCGCGGTAGCATAGTTGGTTAACCCATTAAGCCGGGAGGTTAGGGGTTTAGGTCCCGATGGGGTCAACATTTTTAAATTGGCCTAACCCCTCTGGGAGCATCATAATCCTGGGGTTGACTCAACCTCTAACGGAAATGAATGCTAATAATTTGTTCTTGGCCGTCGCGCAGGGCCGAAACCTGGCTGACATATCGATCCTACTACAGGCCTCCTGTGAATAAACAGTCTTCTGGATATACAACCAAAGATGCTAGAGATAATATGACCTTATATGTGGAATGATCTTTAAATGACTATTTAACTCATGCCCCAAATGGGAGTCAATGACCAATCACGTTTCAATGATTTCTGTTTTACAACCAATCAGAGTCGTGTTTCACCAAATATTTATCAGTGTTATAATTACCATATTAAAGAAAGCTCCTCCTTACAATATTGCGTTCCTTTGGCAATAAATATTTATGATCTGGTTGCAGTGATAAACAAAAGAAGCAGTAGAAGCGTACCTATCGTTTCTCATTTGTTTTCAAACATCGCCGTTTACATTAAATATATAAATATTTTAAAATAACTATAGTTAATAATGATTTGGGAGTAAACAGCTTAATTTTATTCGTTAAATAGTCCTAACAAATGCCACTCTTGATTTCCAAATTATCTAGATAAATTCACTCCTCACTTCGTGAGTCGTGAATTTATCGATAATTTGGAAATCACTCGTGGCATTACTTATGATAATTAAATACAACACTAGCTTAAGACGACAAGTAAGGTCGCTAAGAAATAAGACAACGGTATTGGAATTAATACGAAAAAGTGTTTTTTAAATTATCATAAAGTCATTCTTTATGACGATCAATCCTTGGTTTTATAGGCCTAGTTTGTTAAATTACACATTTATCTCTAATGCAGGTGTACAATCTATATTATCGCCTCAAAAATGCCGCTAAACACGTTTCAACTCTCTATAAAGATTAATTTCATTTATCGCAAAGTCCCTGAGGGGGTGACACAATAATATTTTACCAAAACACAACTTAATTAAAAACCAGGAAACGTTGTGGTAATGAACTTTACCTCGGAGGGACAGTCTTGTTCATTTTTTATTTCACAATAATACCTCAATAAGATATAAATGATTCCATCGCTTCATATTTTCTTAAAACGATTTCCTTCAACTTAACTTTCTTTCCCATGCAGTAATGATATCATCCAGACGTATCAAGATTGCATATTCATTAAAAAACTATAACTAACTCATTGACACTATCGAACCCGTAGGTTCATGGCCGCGCGGACATAAAAGCTCTCCATGCATCCCCATCCTGAGCTGACGTTTTCAAATCATCCCCTTATATCTACTTCCCTCAAGTCATGATTAACGTTATTCTCCCACCTCATTCTTGATCTACCAACTGAGCGTTTTCCCTCTGGTTTTCCTACAAGAAGCTTCCATGCACCTCTTTCATTCCCCATACGTGCCACATTTCCCCCCATCACAGTCAATGAGACTTAATTGCCCTTATTATATCTGGCTTCCTATAAATACCATCTAGCTCACTGTTCACCTCATAAAAACTTACTAACTTACTTACTCACTGGCACTATCGAACCCGTAGGTTCATGGCCGCGCGGACATAAGCTCTCCATACATTCCTATACTGAGCTAATGCTTTCCAATTATCCCCTGTATAATCTACTTCCCTCAAATCATAGTTAATGTTATTCTCCCACCTCATTCTTGGTCTACCAACTGGGCGTTTCCCCTCTGGTTTTCCTACAAGAAGCTTCATGCACCTCTTTCATTCCCCATATGTGCCACATGCCCTGCCCATCGCAGTCTACGAGACTTAACTGTTCTTATTATATCTAACTTCCTATAAAGACCATGTAGTTCATTGTTATGTAGTGTTCTCATTCACCTGTCTGTTCATCTCTCTTTGGTCCAAATTTTTTCCTAAGTACTTTTTTCTCAAATACTCGTAATCTCCTTTCCTCCCTTAAAGTAAGAGTCCGCGTTTCGCATCCATATAATATAACTGGTAGAATAATAGTTTCATATTTTTTTCAGTTTAACGTTTTTTAAAGGAGTTGGGATCAAGAGTATCTGTAATGCATAATAGCACGCATTTCGAGAATTAAGCCTATGTTTAATTTCTTTGTGCATCTCATTCCTATATGTGATTATTTTTCCTACTTTATTAAATTAAAATTTTAACTGCGCTCGTCATAAAATACACTTTATTAGCTCAATATATTATTTATATGAGAGTTTTACAGTTATTGCAGTATTCCCGTGCCTGTTATCCATATCCTTCTGTCCTCAATTCTCTCTTGTTCAATATCTCCGTTATTTCACTGTTCCAATTTGTTCATGGACTTCCAAGACCTTCCCTACAGCTACAGCCTAAATAATTGCAATTATTGATAATTGCAAGCCAGATATATTCCAACTTAAATTCTACCCCCCCTTAAAGATAAAATTTATATAGAATCTATAAGTCAACCGGAACCATTATTAATATTATAATAATTATACATATATTACAGGAACATTATTATACCTCCACTGCAAAACAACAATAATATATGTATTTCCTAACAGAAATATATAATATTGTCAATTAAATAATTTTCAAAATATTACTACTATGTAGATATATTCCAATTTAATTTTACCCCCCTTTAGATAAATACTTAAATTATATTATGAATAATTAATTAATATAATATAATATAATATAATATAATATAATATATTATTGAATAATTAATTATTTTAAGAATTTTAGGGTTAATAAATTCTATCTTCAAGCTACAGTTAGTCCAAAAGCATTCAAGACTGAAAGTGTATAAAACACTGGCTCTTCCAACTCTTTTGTATGGTAGCGAAGTATGGACGTTGAAACAGAAGGATATACAGAGACTTAGATCTGCTGAAATGAGATATCTTCGGAGGACTGCAGGATACACACTACTAGATCACAAAAAAAATGAAGACATCTTAGAAGAATTACACATGGAATCTTTAGAAAACAAAATTTTTGATTATAAGTCAAGATGGATACAACATGTTCATCGAATGGAAGATCACAGAATACCCAAACTAATGTTAAGATATCAACCTGCAGGAAGAAGAAGACCAGGACGTCCACTCAAAAGACTTCTGGATGGTGTTTCTCTTGAGGCCGAAACAGGTCAACAAATGACCTAAATTCGTGAATGTACTATGATGATGATGATGAATAATTAATTAATATAAATATTCACTTATTTATGTGAATATAGTAAATATATTTATTATTAGTACGTATTTAATTGTATGACTTCATATATATATATATATACACATATAATATAAATAATTTAATTATATATATTTAATTTATATAAATTTAATATTTATATATACCATCACAGGGGCGGATGAATGAAATGAAACGAAATAGATTAAGTAAGTATGAAGATATGGTGGAATGAAATTTGTGGCTGGGGAAAACGGGAGAAACCCCGAACATATATAACAATCTTAATAAGGTAAATTAAACTGGAGAAATTGTAAAGATTAATAAAGCGGTGGACTGTTGAAGAACCACTCATCATACAACAATCTGGCCTCTCCGCTCTGCGATGTTCCCTAACATGAGACCTTGCACACGTCGCTGTACATTTATTTCCTTGTGCCGGAAAGCTTATGTAATACTGATTGCCAGGGCTACATAATAGAGAAAACATTAATTTCCACCTTCATAACAATGAAAGTCTTGTGTTTTTAGGTATTCTATTTTATTTATTGAATCTCCAATAATACGAATCCTATTTCACCATCCGGTATGTTAGGGTTTAGTTACAATACAATTAATTATTTACAGTAATTTAGAGTATGGTTAATTTCTAATGTTACATAATAACGTAATATGAACAAATAAATTGATTAATTAACAAAAAAAACTAACTCAGAGTCTCTTAAAAATATGATGGATAAGTCACACAGCTTTCTATAGCAACACTTCTTACATAAATATTTGACAAAGGCAGTTAAAATCTATTATGGCAATAACCCAATTTTTTTAATAAACTCATGTCATTTGGAATCAAATGCGGGACACTCAAATAACAGACGTGAGATAGTCTGGCTGGAGGTTTTGCAAATACAGGTATTATATTTTAAATCGTTCCAAATAATGTCTAAATTTACCGTGTCCTGTCATAAATTGTGTTAATACAAAATTTGGTTCTACGTATTTGCTCTTTATTCGATCAAAAACAGTTAGGAAAGATAATGTTCTTGTCAAAGCACCATTAATACTGTTTAACCACTCAGCATTCCAATTTTGTAAGAGATCATTTTTTAATACTTCTTTAATATATGATAGAGGACAGAAGGAGTAAAAGTAATCCATATTTGAATTAGCAGTTGATTTGGCAACAAAATCTGCACGTTCATTTCCTGTAGTTCCAGCATGTCCTTTATCTAGCCTAGGCAAATATGTCCAAGATGTTGGTTTAATTTTGTTCTTAAGGAGGCTGCAATCGAGAATAAAGTACTTAGGACAATTTTTGGACCAAAGAGAGATGAACAGACAGGTGAATGGAGAAGACTATATAGGATTGAACCACATGGTCTTTATAGGAAGCCAGATATAATAAGAAGAGTTAAGTCTCATAGACTGCGATGGGCAGGACATGTTGCACGTATGGGGAGTGAAAGACTTGCATGGAAGCTTCTTGTAGGAAAGCCAGAGGGAAAACGCCCAATTGGTAGACCAAGAATGAGGTGGGAGAATAACATAACTATGATTTGAGGGAAGTAGATTTTACAGGGAATGATTGGAAAGCATTAGCTCAGGATAGGAATGTATGGAGAGCTTATGTCTGCGCGGCCATGAACCTACGGGTTCGATAGTGCCAGTGAGTAAGTAAGTAAGGAGGCTGCA
>JASPKZ010000611.1:0-17784 GCA_030220185.1 Diploptera punctata | reverse complement strand
GTGACAAATTTCAGTCGATCCAATGGTTTGTGAGTGGGTGAGAATCGCGTTGAAAGATTCCGTCACTTTGAGAGAACAACGCCTGTTTTTCTTTCTGAATTTTGTGCGAGATTTTTGAAGTAGGTAGAAATTATTGTATTTGAAGGGACCCCCCTCTAAAGTGACAAATTTCGTCGATCCAATTTTGTGAGTGGGTGAGAATCGCGTTGATAGATTCGTCACTTTGAGAAAGAACACCGTTTCTGTATCTGGTGGAAGGATTTTTGAAAGTAGTATGAATTTTTTTTGTGACGGTCCTCTACAGGTACAAACTTTCAAAGTCGATCCAAAGTTTGTGAGTGGGTGAGTATCGCTTTGATAAATCCGTCACTTTGAGAGAAGAACACCTGTTGTCTGTAGTTTTGGCGAGGATTTTGAAAGTAGGTAGCAATATGTATTGGACGGGTCCTCACAAGTGCACAAAGTTTCGATCGATCCAAGTTTGTGATGGTGAAATCGCGTTAATAAATCCGTCACTTTGAAGACAAAAACCTGTTTTCTGTATTTTCTGGCGAGGTTTTGAAAGTAGGTATGAAATTATTATATTGTGACGGGTCCCCTACAAAAGGTACAAATTTCAAGTCGATCCAATGTTTGTGAAGTGGTGAGAATCGCGTTGATAAGATTCCGTCACTTTGAGAGAATATGGGGCGGTATTTATGGAGTGGCTGTTACATATCACTTGGGTTCCACTTTGATTTAATTGTGAATATATTGTTACTCTTACTTCTGCTTCCTTCCTCGGTAGCTAGTCGGTTCCTGTTTCAGGGTGAGCGCTGAGACTCCTATCTATATAGGGTTCGGAAGGAGAATTGCGTGGGAACAGACAATCACTAATTGTTTGAATTATTTTATTTAATTAATCTCTGCCAATTTAAATTAACGTTACACAGTAAAAATAAAACTTTTCTGTCCCTGGCCTTCGATATTTCGCTAATGAGGACTAGCAAATGACTTATGAGTTCGGGAGATTTTTTCCCTAAGTCCATAATCGTTGTTACAAGATATTTTTTTTACTATACATTCAAGATCTTCTTCCTTCTAAGTGTCGAGTATAAGTTGTAAGTGTATTAAATTTTGTCCTCATGAGTTCCGTATCGAAGTCAGGACCAATTATTCCCATATATGGTCTCTACCCTAACTCTGATTTCGATTGGTTAGAATATTTAATCACATGTCCTCCAAGGGCGTAACTATTTTATTTAAACCACCACCTACCTTTAGATTTTATTCTCACGGCTAGGGACCGTGTTTGCCAGCTTGGGCTTAACGCGATTGTAAATTTGGAGTCTGACATTTCTCCCCAAACGTGAGTTTTGAAGCTAGACCCAGATTAAGGATTTCAGGTCTAATTTGAGGAGTTACATATTTATGACCTCTTTTTACTTAGGGTTTCAAACCGCTTCTTGTGAGAACTATTTACCAACATGAAAACTTAATTTATTTTTAACTATATTCTATTCCTTCATTATTTATTAATTTCTTATATTCCTTAATCACTATTAGGGCCGTATCATATTCGTTACACAATGCCTCTTGTTAAAAAAAAAAAAAATATTAACGTAAAGTTAAAAATATATTTTTTTTTTTTTTAACACAGCTCCCCTTAGAAGAGAAGTAATTAAATATGCTAATTACATCAAACCAAAATGTATTACATTATTACTTTTCCTACAAGTACCATATGTGGAAATGTTTTTACAAACACAAAATAGATTATATTATTGAACATATATCACCCTGGTTTACTTACAATTTTCTGCATATTGCCACTAGAACAACAACAAAAAGAAAACATGTACATTTAAACTCAATTTGCGATCGGTGGTTAATCCTTACTTATTTTTTTTTATAGATCAACAAATGTTTTTCTTATTTTTAGCCATATGGTTACTTTATCATATCCCATACATCTTCTCGTTTTTTTTTTTCACTTATTATACGTTTGTTTCTGTTTTAATCACGTCACTTTTTTTTTTTTTTTTACTCGCTAGGTAATTTCACATAATACGTTTTCCATATATCAACTCAGTTTACTATTGCAATGTCATGCACATTTTTTTTTATTATATTATCCCTTTATATCGTTCGCACTTTCCATGGTTCACACTTTATATATGCACTGGAACTCACTTATTATAAACTAATATTTTTTTTTATTCTAATTAGCTACTAATTTATTCTATTTGGGTTCATTTATTTATTTAATGAGACATAGATCTTAATGTTGCCGTAAACATATTTGCCCTCTTTTAATCAAATGGCAACTTTACTAATTAGTTTCCTATGTAATTTTCGATGATTACCCTTTATAAATAAGTATATTGGTGTTTAATAATAATCATATATGTTTATATCGCGATCTCAGTTTTCAGAACATTTCACGATTCATCATAATAATTCATTTGTAAATCTATCTTTTTTTTGATATATATGCGCTCCCTTAGCTGTGGTCATTAAAAATTTATTCTCGAGCATGTTCACTGACTGATCTTCACAATACCTTGAAAATCTATTTATTCTTTATAGAACTCCTTTATTCATCATTCGCATATTATTTTTATTCAATCGATTAAGGTGGAAATTTTCCTTATTTATTTACTTGTCGGTAACATAATATCACATTTCATACGCGCAGAACCGTCGCTGTATACAGAATTTTATATCATCGTAGCTCACATTCGTCAATTTCGTTTTTGACGACAATTTATATTTCATTAGTAAAACAACTCGACAACATCGGTCGAATCAAAATCATGTCGCTCTATCTACCCATAACAATTCTCGCTATCATATGAGCGAACGTTTATCATTTAAAAGGACATAATATAAACGCCTCCTTCGGGCTTTGATCCTGTATTTATTCATTCTTTCACTTTGTCTACGCTATATTTTTATCTGTCACCAATCATAAACTGTTAAAAGGACGATGACTTAACCTCTTTCTTAAATTTTCGTATGCTCATAACGCTTCCATTTTACTCCTTAAGAATAATATTAGATTTTTAAGAACATTAACTATGAAGTTATAATAACACATGGTTATTTTGTATTTTTAAGAGTTTTGTTTAAACAATTATTTATTCATTTCACATCGTATTTGTGTAAGTAACTTGTTTTCGACAAATGAATTTTGTACCTGTGAAGGGTGTGCCTATTTCCGTCTCACTCGCACTCTTTCATCTTTTACAACATTTTAAGTTTAGTGAACTGATTTTTATCTCTATTCTAGACTGGGTTCAACGTTTTCTTAAATATTCCCACTACGATAAGCTGTTCATTTCTTTGTAATTTTCACACTTTACTTATTATTATCCTCGTCTCTGTTATTGTTCACGCTTTAGATTAAGGCAAATATACATGATAATTATTTTTATTATGTTTTTATAAAGCGGGGTGGTGCCTCTCGCTCCCTCTGTAAAATTAACTTTTCTGCCTCTGTTTTCGTCAACGTTTATCTAGTCTCATTATGTTTTCTAGCAAGTACAAATATAAGACCCTTTTAAACTATTTCTCATTAAATTTTCCTAATACTAATCTGATATATGCGTGACCAACACTTCTTGCATTTATCATACTAATATTACCAGATATCGTTTTTGCTTACGTATTTTATTTAACTCTTTTGCATACCATGTAGATGCATATTAGCGTATGTAATGAACCATTTTTTTTTTTTTTTTTTTTTTAAACTGAGATATCAGCTGTGAACTCTTTATACGGCCTGAGGAGTTGTAAATGGAATACTCCCATCGTTTTATTTGGGTCGTCTAAATGATCGACTCGGAAAGTATGTGTACCAAATTGTTGGCTAACAATACCAGGTCCCTTCCAAATCGTGTTCATGCGCGAATATATCTTTTTTAGTTTGTTTGATAATGAAATATTTCGCACAAGGACTTTACTACCAATTGTAGGGATCAATGTATGTTTCCTACGTTTCACCCTGGATTTTCTCTTTTCAGCTCGTTCCTTTATCCTCTGGAATGCTCGTCGACAGCGTTCTGTATCTGTCAGTTCTACGCCTCCCGACGGAATCGCACCTTGGGACATAGGGTACCAGCTTGTTTGGTTCTATACCACACATTAACGTGATAGGGGCGTATCCAGTTACGGTATTTATCGAGTGATTGAGTACCTTCTCAATTACTGGCACGTATTTTACCCAATTACTATGTCTCTTATTGCATAATATTCGGAGGCACGTTGTTATTTCTTTATTAACTCGCTCCGTTGGATTCCCAGAGGGATAATAAAGTGAACTATGATATACCTTGACGTCTCGGTTTCTCATTTCTTGTTCGAACTTTCCACTTCGGTAGACAGATGCATTGTCCGTTAAGATAGAGTGGAATTTTCCGAAGTTGGGTTCATAGTCGCCTAATAATTTCTGGAGGCAACCCTTCGTCGTAATCTTCCTCATTGGGTATATTTTCGTAAACTTAGAGAATGAGTCGGTTACCACGAAAATATGTTTGTGTCCGCATTGCCCTGCAACCATCGGTCCATGTGAGTCAACCGTAATGAGGCTATTTGGCTTATCTCGTATTATACACTGAGGCGGGTGGTCATATTTTACATTTAGGCCTTTGCACATCTGACATGTTTTGCATGTAGCCGTTATTTGCCTTATTTTCTTAGCTAATCTTTTGCAATAGAAATATTGCGACATATTAAGTAAAACTCTCTCTCACATCCTGCATGAGCTAGAGCTACATGGAATTCGTTTATTAATGGGAATTCTAGATCCTTCGGAATCACTGTTTTCCAAGACAGTTCTTCTTTACCACATCGTTTATACAGCGTATTTGCGAGCATTCCATACGAATCCGAATCGAGCGTTTCGCTGATATCCTTTGCCTCATTCCTCAACTTCGTAAGATTGGGATCCTGTGCTTGAATTTCTGCTATATTCCTCACCATTTTGGCTACCATATTGCTATATTGAGCGACCGTTTTCATGACGCGCACTTCATGCTTTGGCGATGTCATGTTCTCAGGAATTCCTGTCATATGACTGAGACGTGACAGGAGATCTGCGAATGAATTATCGCTCCCCGGGATGTACTGGATGGTAATATCATAACTTAAAATTTCCGATATGTACCGACTCAATTTATTACTCCCCAACTTGCATCTGTTTAGAAACGAGATACTGATATGGTCGGAGTGTACTATAGAACTATGACCAAATGCATAGGACCTGAATTTTTGCAATGCAAAATAGATTGCTGCCAGTTCCAATTCGGTAACCATAGCTCTTTGTTCTGTCTTTGTGGTCGCTCTTGAGGCTGTGGCAATAGTGTTTATATTACCATCTCCATCGACTTGAGTCAAGATGGCGCCTAAACCTATTTGTGAAGCATCAGTATAGATATGGAAGGGCAGGGAAAAATCGGGCCTTTGTAATAAAATACAATTTGCGAAAAGCGATTTGACCCGCTCAAAGGCTTCCTGCAACCTTTGGTCCCATCTCCACCGTGTTCCTTTTTGCAGGAGCTCACGAAGTGGGGAAACTTCTCGTGAATAATTCACTACGAACTTAGTATAGTACATGAGTATACCAAGGAATCTGCGAAGTTGCTTTAGATTTTTTGGTGGAGGGATAGCCAAAATAGCTTCAATCTTCTTACTGCTAGGACTGATTCCGGTTTCATTTATGATGAATCCAAGGAATTCTACTTCTCTTAACAGAAATTGAGACTTTTCCAAGTTAACGGTGAGACCGTTTCTACCGAGCGTACTTAGGAGCCTATCTATCTCCGCTATGTGTTCGTCAAAGTTCTCGTTTACTATCATTGGTCATCACAAAAATGCACTACATTCTGACCGATGTTACCCTGAAATATATGATCGATCGCCCTCAATAGCCCCGATCCAGATCCTTTATTCCCGAACGGGCAACGCTTAAAATTATAGGTCTTCCCAGTGTGATTGAACGCGGTGTACTTACGTACGCTCTTGTGTAGTGGGATTTGTAAGAAACTTTCGCTCAAGTCGATTGTCGATATATATTTCCCGCGTCCTATTTTAGTTAGTGCGGATTCCACTGACTCATTACGGAAGTTATCTGAAATTATATAACCATTTATTAGCCTAGCGTCTAATGTCATTCGTAGCGTGTTATTCTTTTTAACTACCCAGTGTAGGTGTGAAATGTAATCTGAAGTAGATTTCTCAATTATGTCATTATCCAGCATGTCTTGGATCACTTTATCAGCTTTTTCCCTCAAAGCCACAGGAATTGGACGCGATTTAATTTTAGTAGGCTTGTGATCAATTACCTCAAACTTATAGGTGTAACTGTTACACTTGCCAGCTCTAGGGTAAAATGTGAGCCTATTGTTCATTAACACCGCTTTCAATC
Organism: Diploptera punctata; assembly: GCA_030220185.1. Classification (NCBI taxonomy): domain Eukaryota; kingdom Metazoa; phylum Arthropoda; class Insecta; order Blattodea; family Blaberidae; genus Diploptera; species Diploptera punctata. Next base: position 11,378 of record JASPKZ010000611.1, on the reverse strand, counting down.
TTTCACGCTGTGAATCATCTAAGTATTCTGCTGCTCGTATTTTATCTGCTATCTCATCTATTGCATTGTACGTGAGACCTTTACTACCTGTACTAACAATGCGTTCAACCCTCGTCTTGTCGTCGCACACGCTTATACAATTCAAACAAGTATCGTCATAACAATTCGCAATAATGTCATTATCCTCACATGCGGTAATGACATTTACATTACAACAATTAATTAACAAGTTTTCTATGAAAAATGATTCCTCATCTATCGCATCGTCAGGTTCGTTCACATTTTGAATCACGTAATCAGTTACAATAGGTACGATTATATTTGCAGCCTCAGTCTTCAAACTTAATCTTTTCGTTTCGAAATCTATACAAGCATCGAAGTTCTCAAAGATTTCGCAAGCGATAATCAGATTGGAGGTAAGTCTAGGAATGATGAGAAAAGTTATATCAAATCCTATATTCGAAATTTTTACTTCGATCATAGTTTGATATTTTACACGCTGACGTTTCTTTCCTATCGCTACTGAAGCTGACACATCGCATACTGGAATAGTGACATTGCGCCAACGTGGGGCGGTATTTATGGAGGCTGTTAAATATCACTAGGGTTTCACTTTGATTTAATTGTGAATTTACTTGCCCTTCCTCGGTAGCTAGTCGGTTCCTGTTTCAGGGTGAGCGCTGAGACTCCTAACTATAAACGGGTTCGGAAGGAGAGTTGCGTGGGAACAGACAATCACTAATTATTTGAATTATTTTATTTAATTAATCTCTGTCAATTTACGTTACACAGTGAAAATAAAACTTTTCTGTCCCTGGCCTTCGATATTTCGCTAATGAGGACTAGCAAATGACTTATGAGTTCGGGAGATTTTCCCTAAGTCCATAATCGTTGTTACAAGATATTTTTTTACTATACATTCAAGATCTTCTTCCTTCTAAGTGTCGAGTATAAGTGTCTTAAATTTTGTCCTCATGAGTTCCGTATCGAAGTCAGGACCAATTATTCCCATATATGGTCTCTACCCTAACTCTGATTTTGATTGGTTAGAATATTTAATCACATGTCATCCAAGGGCGTAACTATTTTATTTAAACCACCACCTACCTTTAGATTTTATTCTCACGGCTAGGGACCGTGTTTGCCAGCTTGGGCTTAACGCGATTGTAAATTTGGAGTCTGACATTTCTCCCAAACGTGAGTTTTGAAGCTAGACCCACCTTACACATTTCAGGTCTAATTTGAGGAGTTACATATTTATGACCTCTTTTACTTAGGGTTTCAACCGCTTTTTGTGAGAACTATTTACCAATATGAAACTTATTTTATTTTTAACTATATTCTATTCCTTCATTATTTATTCATTTCTATATTCATTAATCACTATTAGGGCCGTATCATATTCGTCTCAAATAACACCTTTTTTCTGTGTGTTGTGGCGCGGATTTTTGAAAGTAGGTATAAAATTATTGTATTGTGACGGGTCCTCTACAAGTGTACAAACTTTCAAGTCGATCCAATGTTTGTGAATGGGTGAGAATCGCGTTGACAGATTCCGTCACTTTGAGAGAAGAACAACTTTTTTCTGTATTTTGTGGCGAGGATTTTTGAAAGTAGGTATGAAATTATTGTATTGTGACGGGCCGTCTACAAGTGTACAAAGTTTCAAGTCGATCCAATGTTTGTGAGTGGGTGAGAATCACGTTGATAGATTCCGTCACTTTGAGAGAAGAACACCTTTTTTCTGTATTTTGTGGCGAGGATTTTTGAAAGTAGGTATGAAATTGTTGTATTGTGAAGGGTCCTCTACAAGTGTACACAGTTTCAAGTCGATCCAAAGTTTGTGAGTGGGTGAGAATCGCGTTGACAGATTCCGTCACTTTGAGAGAAGAACACATTTTTCTGTATTTTGTGGCGAGATTTTTGAAAGTAGGTATGAAATTATTGTATTGTGACGGGTCCTCTACAAGTGTACAAAGTTTCAAGTCGATCCAATGTTTGTGAGTGGGTGAGAATCGCGTTGATACATTCCGTCACTTTGAGAGAAGAACGCCTTTTTTCTGTATTTTGTGAAAGGATTTTTGAAAGTAGGTATGAAATTATTGTATTGCGACGGGTCCTCTACAAGTGTACAAAGTTTCAAGTCGATCCAATATTAGTGAGTGGGTGAGAATCGCGTTGATAGATTCCGTCACTTTGAGAGAAGAACACCTTTTTTCTGTATTTTGTGTCGAGGATTTTTGAAAGTAGGTATGAAATTATTGTATTGTGACGGGTCTTCTACAAGTGTACAAAGTTTCAAGTCGATCCAATGTTTGTTAGTGGGGGAGAATCGCGTTGATAGATTCCGTCACTTTGAGAGAAGAACACCTGTTTTCTGTATTTTGTGGCGAGGATTTTTGAAAGTAGGTATGAAATTGTTGTATTGTGATGGGTCCTCTACAAGTGTACAAAGTTTCAAGTCGATCCAATGTTTGTGAGTGGGTGAGAATCGCGTTGATAGATTCCGTCACTTTGAGAGAAGAACACCTGTTTTCTGTATTTTGTGGCGAGGATTTTTGAAAGTAGGTATGAAATTATTGTATTGTGACGGGTCCTCTACAAGTGTACAAAGTTTCAAGTCGATCCAATGTTTGTGAGTGGGTGAGAATCGCGTTGATAGATTCCGTCACTTTGAGAGAAGAACACCTGTTTTCTGTATTTTGTGGTGAGGATTTTTGAAAGTAGGTATGACATTATTGTATTGTGACGGGTCCTCTACAAGTTTACAAAGTTTCAAGTCGATCCAATGTTTGTGAGTGGGTGAGAATCGCGTTGATAGATTCCGTCACTTTGAGAGAAGAACACCTTTTTTCTGTATTTTGTGGCGAGGATTTTTGAAAGTAGGTATGAAATTATTGTATTGTGACGGGTCCTCTACAAGTGTACAAAGTTTCAAGTCGATCCAATGTTTGTGAGTGGGTGAGAATCGCGTTGATAGATTCCGTCACTTTGAGAGAAGAACACCTGTTTCTTTGTATTTTGTGGCGAGGATTTTTGAAAGTAGGTATGAAATTATTGTATTGTGACGGGTCCTCTACAAGTGTACAAAGTTTCAAGTCGATCCAATGTTTGTGAGTGGGTGAGAATCGCGTTGATAGATTCCGTCACTTTGAGAGAAGAACAACTTTTTTCTGTATTTTGTGGCGAGGATTTTTGAAAGTAGGTATGAAATTATTGTATTGTGACGGGTCCTCTACAAGTGTACAAAGTTTCAAGTCGATCCAATGTTTGTGAGTGGGTGAGAATCGCGTTGATAGATTCCGTCACTTTGAGAGAAGAACACCTTTTTTCTGTATTTTGTGGCGAGGATTTTTGAAAGTAGGTATGAAATTATTGTAATGTGACGGGTCCTCTACAAGTGTACAAAGTTTCAAGTCGATCCAATGTTTGTGAGTGGGTGAGAATCGCGTTGATAGATTCCGTCACTTTGAGAGAAGAACACCTGTTTTCTGTATTTTGTGGCGAGGATTTTTGAAAGTAGGTATGAAATTATTGTATTGTGACGGGTCCTCTACAAGTGTACAAAGTTTCAAGTCGATCCAATGTTTGTGAGTGGGTGAGAATCGCGTTGATAGATTCCGTCACTTTGAGAGAAGAACACCTTTTTTCTGTATTTTGTGGCGAGGATTTTTGAAAGTAGGTATGAAATTATTGTATTGTGACGGGTCCTCTACAAGTGTACAAAGTTTCAAGTCGATCCAATGTTTGTGAGTGGGTGAGAATCGCGTTGATAGATTCCGTCACTTTGAGAGAAGAACACCTTTTTTCTGTATTTTGTGGCGAGGATTTTTGAAAGTAGGTATGAAATTATTGTATTGTGACGGGTCCTCTACAAGTGTACAAAGTTTCAAGTCGATCCAATGTTTGTGAGTGGGTGAGAATCGCGTTGATAGATTCCGTCACTTTGAGAGAAGAACACCTTTTTTCTGTATTTTGTGGCGAGGATTTTTGAAAGTAGGTATGAAATTATTGTATTGTGACGGGTCCTCTACAAGTGTACAAAGTTTCAAGTCGATCCAATGTTTGTGAGTGGGTGAGAATCGCGTTGATAGATTCCGTCACTTTGAGAGAAGAACACTTCTTTTCTGTATTTTGTGGCGAGGATTTTTGAAAGTAGGTATGAAATTATTGTATTGTGACGGGTCCTCTACAAGTGTACAAAGTTTCAAGTCGATCCAATGTTTGTGAGTGGGTGAGAATCGCGTTGATAGATTCCGTCACTTTGAGAGAAGAACACCTGTTTTCTGTATTTTGTGGCGAGGATTTTTGAAAGTAGGTATGAAATTATTGTATTGTGACGGGTCCTCTACAAGTGTACAAAGTTTCAAGTCGATCCAATGTTTGTGAGTGGGTGAGAATCGCGTTGATAGATTCCGTCACTTTGAGAGAAGAACACCTGTTTTCTGTATTTTGTGGCGAGGATTTTTGAAAGTAGGTATGAAATTATTGTATTGTGACGGGTCCTCTACAAGTGTACAAAGTTTCAAGTCGATCCAATGTTTGTGAGTGGGTGAGAATCGCGTTGATAGATTCCGTCACTTTGAGAGAAGAACACCTTTTTTCTGTATTTTGTGGCGAGGATTTTTGAAAGTAGGTATGAAATTATTGTATTGTGACGGGTCCTCTACAAGTGTACAAAGTTTCAAGTCGATCCAATGTTTGTGAGTGGGTGAGAATCGCGTTGATAGATTCCGTCACTTTGAGAGAAGAACACCTTTTTTCTGTATTTTGTGGCGAGGATTTTTGAAAGTAGGTATGAAATTATTGTATTGTGACGGGTCCTCTACAAGTGTACAAAGTTTCAAGTCGATCCAATGTTGTGAGTGGGTGAGAATCGCGTTGATAGATTCCGTCACTTTGAGAGAAAGAACACCTTTTTTCTGTATTTTGTGGCGAGGATTTTTGAAAGTAGGTATGAAATTATTGTATTGTGACGGGTCCTCTACAAGTGTACAAAGTTTCAAGTCGATCCAATGTTTGTGAGTGGGTGAGAATCGCGTTGATAGATTCCGTCACTTTGAGAGAAGAACACCTTTTTTCTGTATTTTGTGGCGAGGATTTTTGAAAGTAGGTATGAAATTATTGTATTGTGACGGGTCCTCTACAAGTGTACAAAGTTTCAAGTCGATCCAATGTTTGTGAGTGGGTGAGAATCGCGTTGATAGATTCCGTCACTTTGAGAGAAGAACACCTTTTTTCTGTATTTTGTGGCGAGGATTTTTGAAAGTAGGTATGAAATTATTGTATTGTGACGGGTCCTCTACAAGTGTACAAAGTTTCAAGTCGATCCAATGTTTGTGAGTGGGTGAGAATCGCGTTGATAGATTCCGTCACTTTGAGAGAAGAACACCTTTTTTCTGTATTTTGTGGCGAGGATTTTTGAAAGTAGGTATGAAATTATTGTATTGTGACGGGTCCTCTACAAGTGTACAAAGTTTCAAGTCGATCCAATGTTTGTGAGTGGGTGAGAATCGCGTTGATAGATTCCGTCACTTTGAGAGAAGAACACCTGTTTTCTGTATTTTGTGGCGAGGATTTTTGAAAGTAGGTATGAAATTATTGTATTGTGACGGGTCCTCTACAAGTGTACAAAGTTTCAAGTCGATCCAATGTTTGTGAGTGGGTGAGAATCGCGTTGATAGATTCCGTCACTTTGAGAGAAGAACACCTTTTTTCTGTATTTTGTGGCGAGGATTTTTGAAAGTAGGTATGAAATTATTGTATTGTGACGGGTCCTCTACAAGTGTACAAAGTTTCAAGTCGATCCAATGTTTGTGAGTGGGTGAGAATCGCGTTGATAGATTCCGTCACTTTGAGAGAAGAACACCTGTTTTCTGTATTTTGTGGCGAGGATTTTTGAAAGTAGGTATGAAATTATTGTATTGTGACGGGTCCTCTACAAGTGTACAAAGTTTCAAGTCGATCCAATGTTTGTGAGTGGGTGAGAATCGCGTTGATAGATTCCGTCACTTTGAGAGAAGAACACCTTTTTTCTGTATTTTGTGGCGAGGATTTTTGAAAGTAGGTATGAAATTATTGTATTGTGACGGGTCCTCTACAAGTGTACAAAGTTTCAAGTCGATCCAATGTTTGTGAGTGGGTGAGAATCGCGTTGATAGATTCCGTCACTTTGAGAGAAGAACACCTGTTTTCTGTATTTTGTGGCGAGGATTTTTGAAAGTAGGTATGAAATTATTGTATTGTGACGGGTCCTCTACAAGTGTACAAAGTTTCAAGTCGATCCAATGTTTGTGAGTGGGTGAGAATCGCGTTGATAGATTCCGTCACTTTGAGAGAAGAACACCTTTTTTCTGTATTTTGTGGCGAGGATTTTTGAAAGTAGGTATGAAATTATTGTATTGTGACGGGTCCTCTACAAGTGTACAAAGTTTCAAGTCGATCCAATGTTTGTGAGTGGGTGAGAATCGCGTTGATAGATTCCGTCACTTTGAGAGAAGAACACCTTTTTTCTGTATTTTGTGGCGAGGATTTTTGAAAGTAGGTATGAAATTATTGTATTGTGACGGGTCCTCTACAAGTGTACAAAGTTTCAAGTCGATCCAATGTTTGTGAGTGGGTGAGAATCGCGTTGATAGATTCCGTCACTTTGAGAGAAGAACACCTGTTTTCTGTATTTTGTGGCGAGGATTTTTGAAAGTAGGTATGAAATTATTGTATTGTGACGGGTCCTCTACAAGTGTACAAAGTTTCAAGTCGATCCAATGTTTGTGAGTGGGTGAGAATCGCGTTGATAGATTCCGTCACTTTGAGAGAAGAACACCTTTTTTCTGTATTTTGTGGCGAGGATTTTTGAAAGTAGGTATGAAATTATTGTATTGTGACGGGTCCTCTACAAGTGTACAAAGTTTCAAGTCGATCCAATGTTTGTGAGTGGGTGAGAATCGCGTTGATAGATTCCGTCACTTTGAGAGAAGAACACCTTTTTTCTGTATTTTGTGGCGAGGATTTTTGAAAGTAGGTATGAAATTATTGTATTGTGACGGGTCCTCTACAAGTGTACAAAGTTTCAAGTCGATCCAATGTTTGTGAGTGGGTGAGAATCGCGTTGATAGATTCCGTCACTTTGAGAGAAGAACACCTTTTTTCTGTATTTTGTGGCGAGGATTTTTGAAAGTAGGTATGAAATTATTGTATTGTGACGGGTCCTCTACAAGTGTACAAAGTTTCAAGTCGATCCAATGTTTGTGAGTGGGTGAGAATCGCGTTGATAGATTCCGTCACTTTGAGAGAAGAACACCTTTTTTCTGTATTTTGTGGCGAGGATTTTTGAAAGTAGGTATGAAATTATTGTATTGTGACGGGTCCTCTACAAGTGTACAAAGTTTCAAGTCGATCCAATGTTTGTGAGTGGGTGAGAATCGCGTTGATAGATTCCGTCACTTTGAGAGAAGAACACCTGTTTTTCTGTATTTTGTGGCGAGGATTTTTGAAAGTAGGTATGAAATTATTGTATTGTGACGGGTCCTCTACAAGTGTACAAAGTTTCAAGTCGATCCAATGTTTGTGAGTGGGTGAGAATCGCGTTGATAGATTCCGTCACTTTGAGAGAAGAACACCTTTTTTCTGTATTTTGTGGCGAGGATTTTTGAAAGTAGGTATGAAATTATTGTATTGTGACGGGTCCTCTACAAGTGTACAAAGTTTCAAGTCGATCCAATGTTTGTGAGTGGGTGAGAATCGCGTTGATAGATTCCGTCACTTTGAGAGAAGAACACCTTTTTTCTGTATTTTGTGGCGAGGATTTTTGAAAGTAGGTATGAAATTATTGTATTGTGACGGGTCCTCTACAAGTGTACAAAGTTTCAAGTCGATCCAATGTTTGTGAGTGGGTGAGAATCGCGTTGATAGATTCCGTCACTTTGAGAGAAGAACACCTTTTTTCTGTATTTTGTGGCGAGGATTTTTGAAAGTAGGTATGAAATTATTGTATTGTGACGGGTCCTCTACAAGTGTACAAAGTTTCAAGTCGATCCAATGTTTGTGAGTGGGTGAGAATCGCGTTGATAGATTCCGTCACTTTGAGAGAAGAACACCTTTTTTCTGTATTTTGTGGCGAGGATTTTTGAAAGTAGGTATGAAATTATTGTATTGTGACGGGTCCTCTACAAGTGTACAAAGTTTCAAGTCGATCCAATGTTTGTGAGTGGGTGAGAATCGCGTTGATAGATTCCGTCACTTTGAGAGAAGAACACCTTTTTTCTGTATTTTGTGGCGAGGATTTTTGAAAGTAGGTATGAAATTATTGTATTGTGACGGGTCCTCTACAAGTGTACAAATTTTCAAGTCGATCCAATGTTTGTGAGTGGGTGAGAATCGCGTTGATAGATTCCGTCACTTTGAGAGAAGAACACCTTTTTTCTGTATTTTGTGGCGAGGATTTTTGAAAGTAGGTATGAAATTATTGTATTGTGACGGGTCCTCTACAAGTGTACAAAGTTTCAAGTCGATCCAATGTTTGTGAGTGGGTGAGAATCGCGTTGATAGATTCCGTCACTTTGAGAGAAGAACACCTTTTTTCTGTATTTTGTGGCGAGGATTTTTGAAAGTAGGTATGAAATTATTGTATTGTGACGGGTCCTCTACAAGTGTACAAAGTTTCAAGTCGATCCAATGTTTGTGAGTGGGTGAGAATCGCGTTGATAGATTCCGTCACTTTGAGAGAAGAACACCTGTTTTCTGTATTTTGTGGCGAGGATTTTTGAAAGTAGGTATGAAATTATTGTATTGTGACGGGTCCTCTACAAGTGTACAAAGTTTCAAGTCGATCCAATGTTTGTGAGTGGGTGAGAATCGCGTTGATAGATTCCGTCACTTTGAGAGAAGAACACCTGTTTTCTGTATTTTGTGGCGAGGATTTTTGAAAGTAGGTATGAAATTATTGTATTGTGACGGGTCCTCTACAAGTGTACAAAGTTTCAAGTCGATCCAATGTTTGTGAGTGGGTGAGAATCGCGTTGATAGATTCCGTCACTTTGAGAGAAGAACACCTTTTTTCTGTATTTTGTGGCGAGGATTTTTGAAAGTAGGTATGAAATTATTGTATTGTGACGGGTCCTCTACAAGTGTACAAAGTTTCAAGTCGATCCAATGTTTGTGAGTGGGTGAGAATCGCGTTGATAGATTCCGTCACTTTGAGAGAAGAACACCTTTTTTTCTGTATTTTGTGGCGAGGATTTTTGAAAGTAGGTATGAAATTATTGTATTGTGACGGGTCCTCTACAAGTGTACAAGGCTTCAAGTCGATCCAATGTTTGTGAGTGGGTGAGAATCGCGTTGATAGATTCCGTCACTTTGAGAGAAGAACACCTTTTTTCTGTATTTTGTGGCGAGGATTTTTGAAAGTAGGTATGAAATTATTGTATTGTGACGGGTCCTCTACAAGTGTACAAAGTTTCAAGTCGATCCAATGTTTGTGAGTGGGTGAGAATCGCGTTGATAGATTCCGTCACTTTGAGAGAAGAACACCTTTTTTCTGTATTTTGTGGCGAGGATTTTTGAAAGTAGGTATGAAATTATTTGTATTGTGACGGGTCCTCTACAAGTGTACAAAGTTTCAAGTCGATCCAATGTTTGTGAGTGGGTGAGAATCGCGTTGATAGATTCCGTCACTTTGAGAGAAGAACACCTGTTTTCTGTATTTTGTGGCGAGGATTTTTGAAAGTAGGTATGAAATTATTGTATTGTGACGGGTCCTCTACAAGTGTACAAAGTTTCAAGTCGATCCAATGTTTGTGAGTGGGTGAGAACTCGCGTTTGATAGATTCCGTCACTTTGAGAGAAGAACACCTTTTGATGTGTGTTGGCGGTGGCGAGAGGAGTTTTGAATTTGAAAGTAGGTATGAAATTATTGTATTGTGACGGGTCCTCTACAAGTGTACAAAGTTTTCAAGTCGATCCAATGTTTGTGAGTGGGTGAGAATCGCGTTGATAGATTCCGTCACTTTGAGAGAAGAACACCTTTTTTCTGTATTTTGTGGCGAGGATTTTTGAAAGTAGGTATGAAATTATTGTATTGTGACGGGTCCTCTACAAGTGTACAAAGTTTCAAGTCGATCCAATGTTTGTGAGTGGGTGAGAATCGCGTTGATAGATTCCGTCACTTTGAGAGAAGAACACCTTTTTTCTGTATTTTGTGGCGAGGATTTTTGAAAGTAGGTATGAAATTATTGTATTGTGACGGGTCCTCTACAAGTGTACAAAGTTTCAAGTCGATCCAATGTTTGTGAGTGGGTGAGAATCGCGTTGATAGATTCCGTCACTTTGAGAGAAGAACACCTTTTTCTGTATTTTGTGGCGAGGATTTTTGAAAGTAGGTATGAAATTATTGTATTGTGACGGGTCCTCTACAAGTGTACAAAGTTTCAAGTCGATCCAATGTTTTGTGAGTGGGTGAGAATCGCGTTGATAGATTCCGTCACTTTGAGAGAAGAACACCTGTTTTCTGTATTTTGTGGCGAGGATTTTTGAAAGTAGGTATGAAATTATTGTATTGTGACGGGTCCTCTACAAGTGTACAAAGTTTTCAAGTCGATCCAATGTTTGTGAGTGGGTGAGAATCGCGTTGATAGATTCCGTCACTTTGAGAGAAGAACACCTTTTTTCTGTATTTTGTGGCGAGGATTTTTGAAAGTAGGTATGAAATTATTGTATTGTGACGGGTCCTCTACAAGTGTACAAAGTTTCAAGTCGATCCAATGTTTGTGAGTGGGTGAGAATCGCGTTGATAGATTCCGTCACTTTGACGAGAAGAACACCTTTTGTTCTGTATTTTGTGGCGAGGATTTTTGAAAGTAGGTATGAAATTATTGTATTGTGACGGGTCCTCTACAAAGTGTACAAATTTTCAAGTCGAGCCAAGTGTTTGTGAGTGGGTGAGAAGCACGTTGATAGATTTTCCGTCAACTCTGAGAAGATCAACTCCTTTTATTCTGGTATTTGTAAAAGAGATTGTTGAAAGTCGGTAGCGTATATGACATTATTGAATTGTTGACGGGGGACTCTACAAGTGTAACAAAGTTTCAAGAGTCGATCCAATGTTGTGAGTGGGTGAGAATCGCGTTGATAAGACTCCGTCACTTTGAGAGAAGAACACCTGTTTTCCTGTATTTTTGTGGGCGAGGATTTTTTAAAGTAGGGTATGCAATTATTGTATTGTGACGGTCCTCTACAAGTGTACAAAGTTTTCAAGTCGATCCAATGTTTGTGAGTGGGTGAGAATCGCGTTTTTGTAGATTCCGTCACTTTGAGAGAAGAACACCCTGTTTTTCTGTATTTTTGTGGTCGAAACGAGTTTTGAAAGTAAGAATGAAATTATT
>JASPKZ010000610.1:0-57350 GCA_030220185.1 Diploptera punctata | reverse complement strand
TTAGTTCTTGTTAAATGTTAGGTAAAGAATGCTGTTTTCTATATCCGGTTTTCAAGTATTACCACCGTTTTAATTTATCCGATAAATGACACAGGATATAACTGTGATATTAACTGAATAATTATATCTTCATCTCTGGTGTCCGGTGGGTAATTAAATTGTATAACTCTATATTGGACATGTAAAATATTGAATTTGGTGTTTATTATATTCTTTCTTTATTTTATTAACCCTTAATTTTGGAGGTGGAGAACCTATTCGACCCTAAGCAAAAAACTTTCATTCTTATTAAATGTAATATAATTCTTTTTTTTTTTTTGTAACATTTTGTGTGCTTTCTTATTAATATCTGTAATTTATGATTTATAAGTATGTGGACAAGAATACTCTTCGTTTCTAAGAAAAATAAAATGCTTCTGGTGAACAATACTTCTTACAAACTAGTTTACACAGGGATTTGACAATGGTCAAATTTTGATGTAGTTTTTAAACATTAGTAGGATTAAGTAGCCCTCTAACTGGTAGGTAACGGTAAATAAAGGAAGTTGTTGTAGGCTTAATATGCCAATTTATTTCAGGAGTCTTTTTATTGTGTCTATTGAGACAACTAGCAAAACTAAAAACTATCTTCTTTATATATTTTCAAGAGACAATTATTATAGTACACGTTTGGTTGCACAATTTTGTATGCTGTAGCGGAATGCATTGTATAAGTTTCCTCTTTGTTAACTACTAAGTTCTAATGACAGAAAAAATATATAACTGTTTTGGATTCATGTATTTGCTTTCGGAAGTTAAAAAAATGTCTGAAATTTCATATCTGCTTGTATTAATATGATATTCCCTTTATTAAAATCGGTTTCTCGATAGCCTAATATATTCTACATTATTAATGTTTGGATACATTTACATCGTATAGCAGACAAAATCAATATTAAATGAGAATTGACGAAATATTACAAAAATTGACAATACTGTAATTTCAGTAATTATTTTCATTTCTAGAACATTTAAAACATAGATACATAACTTGTAGTTCAATAAAGTAAGAGTATTTCATAATCTGTGAAGTTTCATGTCCAAGTTATTTAAGAAAAATGATTGTTTCTACGAGTTTATAGCACCCCACCTACTTAGTTGACTTATATTTTATAACATCCCCTCTGAAGATTTAATATTATCTACGTGCTTGGTATTTATTTTCTCTTTAGAACTTTGGGATATGCTGCATCAAATATTTCATTGCATTTTTTGTGTATCCAATTAACTATTTGTTTTATACGGGATTGTAGAGATGTATGCGTGGTTTTCGTTTTCGTAGGTCGAGAAGTGGATTGAGTATTTTATTCCCGATTGTATTTCCTTATTACAAATTCAATTTATTTGATACGGTGCCTAATTTATTTGTGACACGTCGTGTGGGAGAGACAATATTTGCATTATTTGCTTTCGCTTTTTTTCGGAGTTTATAACCCTAATCATCAATTTTACGTATTTTTGTCTTTTTACCAATATTTCTATAAGTATAATAATTACAAATTATAACTTCAACAATTTCGATGTAAGAACTATTTTTGTTACTTTCCGTATCCTTTGATATTTAATTTTTTGTTTACTTCGATTCTCATTAAGAACAAAAAAATAGATTAGACAGGACGATGGAGTCGCGATTTTAGTCAACTTGGGGCGAGGCAGAGATTAAGAATTAAAAAGAAATTTATTTGATTATTATATACAGTTTCAGTTGAAGAAGAAGCGGAAAAGGGTCACTACTTACTTTTAATTGAAGATGGAATTTCTTCTTTAATAACCTGATTAGTGATTCATCTTGCTTCTAGTAAATTCTTAAGTCACAATTTATACACCAACTCCCATTTTAATAGGCACTTTATGTTATTAATCCCTGAAAAACAAAAGGATTGTAAATAAATATTTATAAATTATTTATCATGCATATAGATGTATTATTTGTATTTGAGTTTGTGTTCCGATATTTCACGGCGCGACAGACCTAGCAGGACCAATTGTTATAGCCTCACAATTACATGTGTCAAGCACAGATAAAGACTGTTAACTGGTCAATATTTGGGTGAATTGTGGTGATTATATATGGTCTCACACCCTAATAACTGGTTTCGTTTTCCTGGTGCCGGTACTGTTGACCTTATCTGTTAAGTGTTAAATATTTTAAATTCGTATAAAAAAATATTCACCGTCTCCATAGATCTGATTTCTATAATTCCCTTTAGAACAGGTAAGGCTACAGAAAGAGCAATTGAACTCTCACGAACATTGCGGCACTGACTACACATAAAAAATACATATCGGTACTGTAGTGCAGATGTATGCAACTATATTTATTATTTATATTATTATTGTTATTATTGTTATTATTATTATTATTATTATTATCATTAATAACACCATAATTTCAGTAGTATTAACAATAAATCATCCCGTTTTAGATTCTCTTGTGTTCTGTTTATTTCTTATTTGTCTTATAATTTATCATTTGTTTTTTTTTTTCCAAGTACAACAAGTTATTATATTTTTTATTATTTAAGTTATTGTTATTAGCAATATAAGTAGTGGTAGTAGTAGTAACAGTAGTATGAGTATTATCAGTGTTAAAACTTACCTTTTCTTCTTTACAATTTTCACTCTTATTACTTGACTTCATTTTCTTCATTTTCACAATCTCTGAAAATGAAATAAAAACGGTAATAATAATAATAAATATTATTATTAGTAAGTAGTGACAGCAGAAGAAGAAGTAAGCAAGCAGAAAAGATTAAAGAGTAAGCAATAAGCAGCAGCAGAGAGCATCAACAAGCATTAGTATATAGAGTACAGTGGTGTAAATACCGATAGCTAATCAAACGACAACTTTTTTTTTTTTCCGCAGACTAGCTGTTTCACAAATAGTGGTGGTCGTCATCATGGTTATCATTCGGTGACTATGAATCTTTGTGAGAATGCTACAGTGCTGCCAAGTCAAATCTTGTACTACGAATTTAAAATCGTCAGCTACTTGCCCATAACTCCTTTATGCTAGCCGTTTTAATAACCGGCATGGCCAGATCTATCCGTGTTTTACGAGATCTTTGCACGTGGTTTACAAAACAAAACGGTGTTATCAAGTCAATATGGACTTGTGTGATGGACGAAACAGTTGCAGTATTATTACAGTGTGACGTTACCTGTGAATTTTGAACTTCATATTGCTGCAAACGAGTCGGAAGAATATAAATTCGTAAACCAGAGAAACAATTCTCAAGATTAGAGATAGTTTTGAAAAAAAGAGCTTGAAAATAATGGTTGTTTATTATCTTTTAGCAAAATAATGCAAATAACAGATAATGTGTGTTGTCTGAACAAGTGCACCATACCGGAAGTAACTGTAGAGAATTATGGGCAATTTGGCTAGGAAGGAAATTAACTGAATGGCACAGGAAAGAACAGAAAAGTAAAAAACCAAAGACATTCTTGACAATAGCGAATAACAAGATCATATAGATATCAATATTATTCTCGAGGGGAAATTTCAAGAAGGCGATGTCCAACGGTATTCCTTAAGAAATAAAAAAAATTCAAGTCTGTCATTACTTCAATGTAAGCTCTCCATAGAGAAATGAACAGTGGCCGAAAAGTGTTAGTATCATTGTATTATGACTTTGCAATTTTCTACAGAAAATCATAACAGATTAAAATAACTTCATTTTTAATAACGAAATATGGAGTTTCTAAAATATGGACCGACGACGCTACATCCTCAACTTTACGTAAACTAACAGGTGAAGTAGGTCGTTCGCCGTACGTGTTGTGTTCGCTAGTTCTTGAAATATGTATTATGGGAATTTAATTCTAAGAATACATTCGATTACCACAAGAATGTGGACGCTACGCGTTATATTTCAAAGTTTTAGTAGACACTTTTGCCCGCCCAACGTTCTCCTCTGAAACAAAAAAACAAGCCACCAACGGGTAGGGGCCTACAGACAGAAAATGAGATATTAAAAATTTGCTTTTGGGACATAATGCACGCTGCAGCGCCGATTCGAAAGACTGAATTATTCGAGTTTCTGAAAATTAACAAATCCAAGTATCTAATAGGGCCTATACATAATTGACCTCTATCCTCAAGAGACGGGACATAACGTTGTACGTATGCCACACTTATCAAAATAAGTACTATGCAAGAGAACTGATTTGGGCTCAAGTGAAAGGAATTTTTGGAGAAAAGAACACGTTATCACCATCAAACTTAAGAAAATATTGAAGTTGATCGCAGAAGTTGTTACAGTTGACCACAGGAAATTACGTGAACCTTATAGTGTAGGATTTTTAAATGTTATAAACTATTTTGCACGTTTTTCCAATTCAGAAATTTCCAATTTTGTTTCTAACTAAAATATATGAATCTGAGTACACAGTGAGTGTCAAACGAATTTATAAAGAATCAGAAATACAAGATTCAAAAATGTTAATACAATAAATCTCTGATAATACGTCAATTAATTTGCCCCGGGAAATTTGTTTTTTTACATCTCCATTTAATATTTTAGAATTAAAAATGTATTGCAAATATACAATTTTGTTTCAAATTTATTGGGACTTTAAGTTCGGTTTGATTAATATTTTTGTTGGGAGAGTAATAGATGAAGTCGATAATTGTGGGTGTATTATCAATAGGGAATTCAATGGTGACCGTGTCAATGTCATTAAAATTTAACAAGTTTTTACGGGAGTTTGGAATATTTCATGTAATTGAATGGGGCCATACATTCATAAGGCTGTCTGATGTCTCTTCTATATGTTTTGTTATTAGTTTTGATTTTTTAATTTGACAATTTAATCTCATTGCTTAAAATTATATGTAATTCAATATTGTTAACTAGCATTAGTAAAGCATTCATTTTCTTTTATATACAATTTTCATTAACTAATATATATAGGCCTATATAGCCGCAAGCATAGCATGAAAATGCTATGATTGTAGTGAAGGACCTGCCTTCGGGCAGAATTACTATGGATGGATATATATATATATATATATATATATGGTATTTTCCGTCTGTAATTAGCAGCCATTAAAAAGTTAGATGGCAGTCTCCATTAAAATTAATATTTCAATAAATGTTGTAGGGGCTGACTTAGGTTTAAACCTAGTGTGTTTTTATTCCCTCACTATCTATCCAATGTTAAAATCTTTAATTAAATTTCAAACATATAAAATATCATTAATATTATATTCAAGTTTATGTTTTCATTCCTGTTACCATCTGTTCTATTCCTAATTGGTTTTAAGTGGAAATTCTCTCTTACTGTCCATGTTAGTTATTTGAATTTGTTTTGATTTTGGAGTTTGAAGGTTGGATATTAATTGGGAAAGATATGGAGAATTTATGTCATGTGAAAAATGTTCTACGCCCACAATTTAGGGTCTGAGATGTGCTTCATCTTTTTTTATGAATTACAGCACATCGAATAGATATTGTGTATGCCGTACACCAAGTTGCTTTGTGAACAACTTTCTAGCAATTATAGCATTGAGATATGCAATCTCTCCTCCTATATTCTTCACTCCTGACACGAATATGCCACATATGTTAAGGTTAGCGAAATCCATAATAATTTAGTTCTTCTTAAATGTTAATTATCCATATAGGTAAAGAGTGCTGTTGTCTATATCCGATTTGAAGTATTACCATTGTTTTATTTTTCCGACAAATGACACAGAATATATCCGTGATATTAATTGAATAATTATATCTTCATGTCTGTTGTCCGGTGGTAGTCCACTGTTTTGAATATCATTAACTTGTATAATTGTATATTTGATATGTAAAGTATTGAATTTGGTGCTTATTATGTACTTACTTTATTTTAAAAACCATTAATTTTGGAGATGGAGATTCTATTCGACCGTAAGCTAAAACTTTCATTTTTATTAAATATAATATAATGTTTTGTAACATTTAAGTGCTTTCTTATGAATATCTGTAATATGTGATTTATAAGTATGTGGACAAGAATACTCTTCGTTTTTAAGAAAATAAAATGCTTCTGGTGAACAATACTTCTTACAAACCAGTTTCCACAGATATTTCATTGTCAATTTTTTATGTAGTTTTTAAACATTCATAGGATTAAGTAGCCCTCTAACTGGATGGTAACGGTAAATAAAGAAATTGTTGTAGGCTTACTCTGCCATATTATTTTAGGAGTCTAGATAATGTGTCTATTGAGAGAACTAGCAAAAGTAAAGATATAACATTACCATTATAGTATATGATTGGTTGCACAATTTTGTATGCTGATTCGGAAAGCATTGTATAAGGTTCCTCCTTATTTACTACTAACTAAACTCTAATGCCAGAAAAACATAAACCGGTTTTGGATTCAAATATTTTCTTTCGGAAGTTAAAGAAAATGCCTGAAATTTCCGATCCTTATGTATTAATGTTTCATTTATTGAAATATGTTTTTCGATAGCCTAAAGCAGAGGATAGCAATGACAAAAGAAGCTTTCAACAAGAAGAGAAGCATTTTCTGCGAACCTTTGGCAAGAGAAATAAGAAAGAGGCTAGTGAAGTACTTTGTGTGGAGTGTAGCATTATATGGTTAGGAGACTTGGACATTACGACGGAATGAGGAAAAGCGACTGGAAGCTTTTGAGATGTGGATATGGAGAAGAATGGAATGTATAAAATGGACAGACAAAGTAAGAAATGAAGATGTGCTAGACAGAGTGGGTGAAAAAAGAACAATGCTGGAACTCATAAAGAAGAGGAAAAGAAATTGGATTGGCCACTGGCTAAGAAGAAACTGCCTGCTGAAGGATGCTCTAGAAGGAATGGTCAACGGAAAGAAAGTTAGAGGCAGAAAAAGACATCAGATGATAGACAATATTAAAATAAATGGTTTGTATGGAGATACAAAAAGGAAAGCTGAGTCAAGGAAAGAGTTGAGAATGATGAGTTTGCAGTGAAAGACCTGCTCTTGAGCAGAAACACTATGAATGAATGAATATTTCTTACAATATTAAAGTTTGAATATATTTACATCGTACAGCATACTAAATCAATCTTAATTAAGGATTGACGAAATATTACAGATATTGACAATATTGTAATTTCAGTAATTATTTTCATTTCTAGTACATTTAAAAAACACAGATATCCTACTTGTAGATAAATAATGTAACAGTATTTGTTAATCTGTGCAGTTTAGAAGTCCAGTTATTAAGGAAAATAATAACTGTTTCCAAGAGCTTATAGCACCCCACCTACTCAGTTGAATTTATATTTTATCACATCCCCTCTGAAGATTTAAAATTATGTATGTGCTTGGTATTTATTTTCACACTGGCACTTTGGGATATGCTGCGTCAAATATTTCATGGCATTATTTGTGTACCCAATGATCTCATTTCTTTTACACGGGATTGTACAGATGTATGCGTTGTTTACGGTTTCGTAGGTCGAGAAGTGGATTGAGTATTTTTATTCGCCAATGTATTTCCTTATTACAAATTCACTTTATTTGATAGAGAGCCTAATTTATTTGTGATAAGACGTGTGGGAGAGACAACGTTTGCAATATTTCTTTTGCGTATTTTCTTCGGAGTCCATAATCCCAATCATCAATTATACTTATTTTTGTCATTTCACCAATATTTCTATAATTATTATCATTATTTATTATAACCTCAACAATATGGATTTAGGAACTATTTATGTTACTTCCGTATAATTAGATATTTCGTTTTTTTTTTTCGTTAGTTCGTTTCTCAATAAGAACAAAATAGTTTAGGCTCGACAATGGAATCGCGATTTACTCAACATGTGGCGAGGCAGAGAATTATGAATTAAAAGAAATTTACTTGATATTATATAGTGTTTCAGTTGAAGGAGAAGCAGAAAAGGGTCACTACTTACTTTTAATTGAAGATGGAATTTCTTCTTTGAATAACCAGATTAGTGATTCATCTTGCTCCTTGTAAATTCTTAAGTCACAATGTATACTCCAACTCCCATTTATAATAGATATTTTATTACTAATCCCTGAAAAACAAAAGGATTGCAAATAAAATATTTAGAAATGTTTTATCATGGATATAGACGTGTTATTTATATTTGAGTTTGTGGTCCTTATATTCCACGGCGCGATGGACTTAGCAGGACCAGGTGTTATAGCCTCACAATCTCCTGTGTCAAGCACAGATAAAGACTTATCTAGTCAATATTGGTGTAATGTGTGGTGATAATAAAACTCTCACACCATAATAGCTGGTTTCGTTTTCCTGGTGCCGGTACCTTATCTGTTAAGCGTTAAATATCTTTAAATTCTTATAAAAAATATTCACCGTCTCCATAGATCTGATTTCCATAATTCCCTTTAGAACAAGTAAGGGTACGGAAGGTGCAATTAAATTCTCACGAAAAATGCGGTCTGACTACACATAAAATAAAATACATATCGGTACTGTAGTGCAGATGTACGCATCTATATTTATTATTACTATTATTATTGTTATTATAATTTTCATTAATAGCACCATTATCTCAGTAGTATTAACAATAAATCCTCCAGTTTTGGATTCTCCTGTCTTCTGTTTATTTCTTATTTGTCTTATAATTTATCATTTTTTTAACTTTCCGAAGCGGGAGAAGTTATTATAATTGTTATTATTTTATGTTATTACGTATTATAAGCTATGGAAGTAATGGTAGTAGTAGTAGTAGTAGTATTATCAGTGTTAAAACTTACCTTTTTTTCTTTACAATTTTCACTCATATTACTTCACTTCATTTTCTTCATTTTCACAATCTCTGAAAAGGAAAATATAAAACGGTAATAATAATAATAAATATTATTATTAGTAAGTAGTGACAGCAGAAGAAGAAGCAAGCAGAAAAGACTAAAGAATAAGCGATAAGCAGCAGCAGAGAGCATCAACAAGCATTAGTATTTAGATAACAGTGATGTAAATACCGAAAACTAATCAAATGACAACTTTTTTTTCCCCGCAGACTAGCTGTTTTACAAATAGTGGTGGTCGTCGTCATGGTTATCATTCACTGACGTACGAATCATTACAGAGAATGTTACAGTACTGCCAAGTCCAATCTTGTACTACGAATTTAAAATCGTTAGCTACACGTACTAGCCTACATCTCCTTTCTGCTAGCCGTTTTAATAACCGGCATGGCCACAGCTATCCGATTTTTGACGAGATCGTTGCACTTGGTTTACAAAACAAAACGGTGTTGTGAAGTCAATATGGACTTGTGTGGTGGACGAAACAGTTGCAGTATTATTACAGTGTGACGTTACCTGTGAATGTTGATCTTCATTGTGCTGCAAACGAGTCGGAAGACTATAAATTCCCAAACCAGATACAATAGTCTTAAGATTAGAGATGATTTTGAATAAAGACCTTGAAAATAATGATTGTTTATTATCTTTTACGAAAGTAATGAAAATAACAAATGATGTGTGTTGTGTCAACAAGTGCACAATACCTGAAGTAACTACAGAGAATTATTAGCAATTTGCCAAGGAAGGAAATTAACTGAGAAGCACAGGAAAGAGCAGAAAACGTGAAGAACCAAAGATAGTCTTTGTATATGCTATCATATAGGTATCAATATTATTCTCGAGGTGATATTTCAAGAAGGTGTTGACCTACGATATTCCTTAAGAAATAAAAAAAACGTTTCAACTCTGTGATTACTTCAATGTAAGCTCTCCATAGGGAAATGAAGAATGGTCGAAAAATATTAGCATCATTGTTTTATTTCGTTGCAAACTTCTGCACAAGATCATGACAGAGAATTAAAATAACTAAATTTTAATAACGGAATATGGAGTTTGTAAAATATTAACCGCGACACTACATCCTTAACTTAACGTAAACTAACAGGTAAAGTATGTCGTGTGTCATACGTGTTCTGTTCGCGAGTTAATGAAAGGTGCATTATGGGAATTTAATTCTAAGAAGACATTCGTTTATCACAAGAATATGAACGCTACGCATTATATTTCATGGTTTTAGTAGACACTTTTTCCCGCACAACTTTCCCCTCTAAAACAAATAATAAAAGCTCCAAAGGTCAGACAGAACATGAAATATTAACAATTCCTCTTTTGAGGCATAATATACGCTGTAGCGCCGATTAAAAGACTGAATTATTGGATTTTCTGAAAATAAACAATCCAAGTATCCAACATACAAAATTGACCTCATTCCTCAAGAGACGGAACATAATGTTGTTCGTATGCCACCCTTATCAAAATATGTATATGCGAGAGTACTGATTTGGGCTACGTGAAAGGAGGTTTTGGAGAAAAGAACACCTTATCACTATCAAACTTAAGAAAATATTGAAGTTGATCGCAGAAATTGTAGGGCTTATAGAGTACGATAGGAAGTAAGAAGGAATTACTGAAGAACTATTATGTCATTAATTTGTGAGAAGAAAATGACACTATGACCATTAATTAAGAATATTAATCACTAATTAACATTAATATGGTTTTTATATGTTAAACCTTTTTGCACTTTTTTCCACTTCAGAAATTACTAATTATGATTCTAACTAAAATATATGAATCCGAGTATGCAGTGAGTGTCAAAAGTATTATATACTATTACAAATACAAGGTTAAAAATGTTTATAACAATAAATCTCTGATAATTCGTCAATTAATGTGCCCCGGAAATCTGTTTTGCTACATCTCCATTTAATATTTTAAGATTTAAAAATCTCTCGCAAATATACAATTTTGTTTTAAATTTATTGTTTCTTAAGTTCGGTTTGATTAATATTATTGTTGGGAGAGTAATAGTAGGAGACGAAAATTGTGGGTGTATTATCAATAGGGACTTCAATGGTGACCGTGTCAATTTCATTAAAATTTAACAAGTATTTACGGGAGTTTGGAATATTTCATTTAATCGATAGAGCCATACATTCGTAAGGCTGTCTGACTTCTGTTTAATATGTTCGGTTGTTATTAGTTTTTATTGTTTTTAATTTGACAATTTAATCTCATTAACTAAAATTGTATGTGATTCAATATTGTTAACTAGCATTTGTAAATCATTTATTTTTCTTTCTATACTATTTCAATAAACGTTGTAGTGGCTGACTTAGGTTTAAACGTAGTTTGTTTGAATTCCGCCACTATATTTCCAGTGTTCAAATCTTTAATACAATTTCAGACATATAAAATATTATTAATGTTATACTCAGGTTTATGTTTTTATCCTACTACCATCTGTTCTATTCCAAATTGGTTTTAAGTAGAAATTCTTTCTTACAGTTGATGTTAGCTATTTGAATTTGTTTTGTATTTCGAGTTTGAAGGTTGGATATTAATTGGGAAGGATTTGGAGGTCTTCCCCCACAGTTCCACAATTTAAGGTGAGATGTGCTATACCTTATTTTATGAATTGGAGAACATCGAATAGATATTGTGTATGCCGTACACCAAGTTGCTTTGTGAACACATTTCTAGCAATTAAAACATTGAGGAATGCAATCTCTCCTATATTCTTCAATCCTGACACGAATGTGCCACATATGTTAAGGTTAGCGAAATCCATAATAACTTACATCTTGTTTAATGTTAATATCTATATAGGTAAATAATGATGTTGTCTGTTTCCGGTTTGAAGCATTACCAATGTTTTATTTTTCCGACAAATGATACAGGATATAACTGTGATATTAACTGAATAATTTTATTTTCATCTCTGGTGTCCGGTGGGAAATCCATTCAGTACTGTTTTACATATAATAAATTGTATAATTCTATATTGGACATGTATATTATTGAATTTGGTGTTTATTATATTCTTTTTTTTTTTTATTAACCCTTAATTTTGGAGGTGGAGAACCTATTCTACCCTAAGCAAAAACTTTCATTCATATTAAATGTAATATAATTTAATGTTTTATAACATTTAAGCGCCTTCTTATTATATATCTAATTTATGATTTATAATTACGTCGACAAGAATACTCTTCTTTCTATGAAAATAAAATGTTTCTGATGAACAATACTTCTTACAAACCTGTTTACACAGGCATTCCATCGTCAATTTTTGATGTAGTTTTTATACATTCATAGAATTAAGTAGCCCTATAACTGGTAGGATACGGTAAATAAAGAAAGATGTTGTAGGCTTACTCTGCCATATTATTTTAGGGGTATTGATAATGTGTCTATTGAGAGAACTAACAAAACTTCATTATAGAATTTCAAGAGACAATTATTAGAGTAGGCATATACGTTTGGTTGCACAATTTTGTATAATGTATCGGAATGCACTGTTTAAGTTACCTCTTTATTAACTGCTAACTAACTTCTAATGCCAGAAAAATATGTAACGGTTTGGGATTCAAGTATTTGCTTTCGGAAGTTAAAAAAAAATTTGCAATTTCCTATCTGTATGTATTAATATGATATTTTCTTTATTAAATTTGTTTCTCGGTAGCCTCATATTTTCTAAATTATTAATATTTGCATACATTTACATCGTACAGCAGAATAAATCATTATTAATTAAGAATTGAGGAAATATTACAAATATTGACAATACTGTAATTTCAGTATTATTTTCATTTCTAGTACATTTAAAATATAGATACTCTACATGTAGATAAATAAAGTGACAGTATTTTTCAATCTGTGCATTTTAAGGTTCAAGTTATTTATGAAAAATATTGTTTCTAGGAGTTTGTAGCACCCCACCTACTCAGTTGACATATATTCTATAACATCCCCTCTGAAGTATTAAAATTATGCCTGTGCCTGATATTTATTTTCACACTGGAACTTTGAGATGTGCTGCGTCAAATATTTCATGGCATTATTTTTGTATCCAATGAACTCATTTTTTTGGTAATATTCTTACACGGGATTGTACAGATGTATGCGTTGATTTCGGTTTCGCAGGTCGCGAAGTGGATTTAGTATTTTTTTATTGGCAAATATATTTCCATATTACAAATTCACTTTATTTGATAGAGTGCCTGATTCATTTGTCATAAGATGTGTGGGAGAGAGAACGTTTGCATTATTTGCTTTTGTCTATTTTTTCGGAATTCATAACCCTCTTCATCAATTATACTTCATTTTGTCCTCTTACCAACGTTTCTATAATTATTATCATTACTTATTCTAACTTCAACAATTTCGATGTAAGAACTCTTTATGTTACCTTCTGTATCCTTTGATTTTACTTTTTTTATTTTAGTTCGTTTCTGATTAATAACAAAGTATAGTTTTGACTGGACGATAGAGTCGCGATTTTACTCAACTTGGGGCGAGGCAGAGAATGAAGAATTAAAAAGAAATGAATTTGCAGAAAAGGGTCACTACTTACTTTTAATTGAAGATGGAATTTTTTCTTTGAATAACCTGATTAGTGATTCATCTTCTTTCTTGTAAATTCTTAAGTCAACTCCCATTATAAATAGGTATATATTTTTTGTTATTAATCCCTGGAAAACAAAAGGATTGTAAATAAAATAATAGAAACTACTTATCTTGCACATAGATGTATAATTTGTATTTGAGTCTGTGGTCTTATTTTCCACGGCGCGACAGACCTAGCAGGACCAGGTGTTATAACCTCTCAATCACTTGTGTCAAGCACAGAAAAAGACTGTTATCTAGTCAATATTGGGGTGATATGTGGTGATAATATAGGCTCTCACACCCTAGTAGCTGTTTTTTTTTTTCCTGGTGCCGGTACTGTTGAACTTATTTGTTATGTGTTAAATATCTTTAAATTCTTATAATGAAAATATCTATGATCTGATTTCCATAATTTCCTTTAAAACAGGTAAGTATACTGAAAGTGCAATTGAAATCTCATGAACATTGCGGCAGTGACTACACATAAGAATAAATACACATCGGTACTGTAGTGTAGATGTATGCAACTATATTAATTATTTATATTACTGTTATTATTATCATTAATAACACAATTATTTCAGTAGTATTAACAATAAATCCTCCAGTTTTAGATTCTCCTCTCTTCAGTATATTTCTTATTTTCTTTATCATAATTTTTCATTCCTTTAACTTTGGAAGTGGAAGAAGTTATTATATTTACTTATTATTTTATGTTATTATATTATAATTATTAGCAATAGAAGGAATGGTAGTAGTAGTAACAGTAGTACGAGTATTATCAGTGTTAAAACTTACCTTTTCTTCTTTACAATTTTCACTCATATTAATGTTGAGTGATTCCGGGTTATGTGGCCGTGGTCCATAGTTGGTGTTGATACCAGACGTTTCGCCCTCAACTGCGGAGGGCATCTTCAGTGGCGAGTGCTTCTAGGCGTGTTTCCTGGTCGGAAGATCTACTTAGAATGAGCGCTGTGGACGTAGAGGACGTTGTATTAGTGGTGGGTGCAGGTAGTGGGCGTGGCTCTTGCTGATTGGCTAATGGTCGTCTCCTTGTTGTCACTGGTGTTAATGCATTTATTTTCTAGTGTATGAAACCAGGCCTTAGACAGTTGATACCTTCCTCTTTTCTGTTAATATTTCCCTTATGCTTGTATATTTCTATAGCCTCTCGGTATATCTAGGGAAATAGTAGGAAGTTGTGGCTAAAACTTGTGTATCGTCGAATAGAATCTGATGTCCATTCATAATGGCATGTTCTGCTACAGCTGATTTATCCGTTTCTCCTTGTCTGCAGTTTCTTTTATGTTCTGATAAACGGGTGGCTATACTTCTTTTCGTGGTCCCTATATATGATTTACCACACGAACAAGGAAGTCGATATACGCCGCAAGTGGAGAGAGGTGGCCGAGGATCCTTAACTGAGCGAAGGCAGTCTTCTATTTTTCTTGTTGGTCTGTAAACTGTTTTTATGTTGTATTTTCGTAGGAGTTTTCCGATACGATCTGTGACTCTTTGTACATATGGTAAGTAGGCTATGCTGGTTGAGGGTGTGTTATCCATTCTGACGTGCTGTCTTCGTGGATGTATGGTTTGTCTTATTTCCTTGGATGTGTAGCCAAAAAGAAGAAGCACTAAAAACAGCTCCCAAGTCTCCAGAACATTGGTTTCGCTATATTGCTGACACATTCGTAGTATGGAGACATGGCAGTGAAGAATTGGAACTTTTCCTTCAACACCTTAACAGCAGACACAACAAAATACAGTTCACAATGGAAAAAGAAGATAATGGAAGACTTCCTTTCCTGGATGTTCAAATAATAAGGACTGGCAATGGGGAAATTCAACATACAGTTTACATAAAATCTACACACACAGACCGATATCTGCACAAAGACTCTAACCACCATCCAAGACAAAAGCGAGGTGTCATTAAGACACTGTTCGACAGAGCGACTAAGTTATGCCAACCACAACACCTTAAAGAAGAACAACACCATCTGTTCAATTGTTTCCAGAAAAATGGCTACACATCCAAGGAAATAAGACAAACCATACATCCACGAAGACAGCACGTCAGAATGGATAACACACCCTCAACCAGCATAGCCTACTTACCATATGTACAAAGAGTCACAGATCGTATAGGAAAACTCCTACGAAAATACAACATAAAAACAGTTTACAGACCAACAAGAAAAATAGAAGACTGCCTTCGCTCAGCTAAGGATCCTCGGCCACCTCTCTCCACTTGCGGCGTATATCGACTTCCTTGTTCGTGTGGTAAATCATATATAGGGACCACGAAAAGAAGTATAGCCACCCGTTTATCAGAACATAAAAGAAACAGACAAGGAGAAACGGATAAATCAGCTGTAGCAGAACATGCCATTATGAATGGACACCAGATTCTATTCGACGATACACAAGTTTTAGCCACAACTTCCTACTATTTCCCTAGATTATACCGAGAGGCTATAGAAATATACAAGCATAAGGGAAATATTAACAGAAAAGAGGAAGGTATCAAACTGTCTAAGGCCTGGTTTCATACACTAGAAAATAAATACATTAACACCAGTGACAACAAGGAGACGACCATTAGCCAATCAGCAAGAGCCCACGCCCACTCACCCTGCACCCACCACTAATACAACGTCCTCTACGTCCACAGCGCTCATTCTAAGTAGATCTTCCGACCAGGAAACACGCCTAGAAGCACTCGCCACTGAAGATGCCCTCCGCAGTTGAGGGCGAAACGTCTGGTATCAACACCAACTATGGACCACGGCCACATAACCCGGAATCACTCAACATTATGATTACCGGCCGTGAAAGCCTGCATTCAACTATTTCACTCATATTACTTGACTTCATTTTCTTCATTTCCTCAATCTCTGAAAATGGAAACATAAAACGGTAATAATAATAATAAATATTATTATTAGTAAGTAGTGACAGCAGAAGAAGAAGAAGCAAGCAGAAAAGACTAAAGAGTAAGCGATAAGCAGCAGCAGAGAGCATCAACAAGCATTAGTGTTTAGAGTACAGTGGTTGTAAATACCAATAACTAATCAAACGACAGCTTTTTTTCCCCCGCAGATTAGCTGTTTTACAAATAGTGGTGGTCGTCGTCATGGTTATCATTCAATGACGTAAGAATCATTACAGAGAATGTTACAGTACTGCCAAGTCTAGTCTTGTACTACGAATTTAAGATCGGTAGCTCATAACCCTTTCTGCTAGCGGTTTTAATAACCGGCATGGCCAGACGTATCCGACTTTTGACGATATCGTTGCACGTGTATACGAAACAAAACGGTGTTGTCAAGTCAATATGGACTTGTATGGCGGACGAAATATTTGCAGCATGATTACAGTGTGACGTTACCTGCGAATTCTGATTTTGGTAGTGCTGCAAACTGGCCGGAAGACTAATTACGCAAACGAGAGAAAACATTCTTAAGATGAGAGATGATTTTGAATAAAGACCTTTAAAATAATGACTGTTTATCATATTTTACGAAAGTAATGCAAATAACAGATGAAGTGAGTTGTGAGAACAAGTGCACAACACCCGCAGTAACGACAGAGAAGTATGGGCCATTTGGCAAGGAAGGAAATAAACTGAGAAGCACCGAAAAGCGCAAGAAACAAGTACAACGAAAGACAGTCTTGTCCATAGTGTATTACGCAATCATATAAATATCAATATTATTCTCGAAGGGAAATTTGAAGAAGGTAATGACCTACGGTATTCCTTAAGAAATGAAAAAAAAATCAATTCTGTGTATACTTCAATGTAAGATATCATTAGAGAAATGAACAGTTTCCGAAAATATGTTGGTATCAATGTTTTATGGCTTTGCAAACTTCTACAGAAAATCATGACAGAGAATTAAAATAACTTCATTTTTAATAACGAAATATGGTGTTTCTAAAATATGGCCCGTCAACACTGCATCCTCAATTTTACATATACCAACAGGTAACGTAGGTCGTGTGCAATGCGTGTTCTGTTCGCGAGTTCCTGAAAGGTGCATTATGGGAATTTAATTCTAAGATGACACTTAATTACCACAAGAATATGGACGCTATGCATTATATTTAATTGTTTTAGTAGTCACTTTTGCCTGCCCAACGTTCCCCTTTGAAACAAATAATACAAGAATAAGTGCAGACAGAAATGAGATATTAACAATTTGCTTTTGAGGAGTAATGTATGCTGCCGCGCCGATTAAAAATACTGAATTATTCGAGTTTCTAAAAACAAAGCCAAGAATCTAATATAATTAACTGAACTCATTCCTCAAAAGACGGGACATAAAGTTATTCCTATGCCACCCTTATCAAAATAAATACTATGCGAGAGAATTGATTTGGGCTCAAGTGAAAGGAATTGTTGGAGAAACGAACACCTCATTAATATCAAACTTAAGAAAATACTGTAGTTGATCACAGAAGTTGGGTTAAAATTGACCACAGGAAATTGCGTGACTTTTTACGTATGTCACCCGATGAACCTTATATTGTAAGATAGGCAGTAAGAAGGAATTATTGTAGAACTACTTTCTCATTAATTTGTAAGAAGAAAAAAGACACTACTATCATTAATTAAATTATTAATCCCTAATTAACATTAAAAAGATTTTTATATTTTCGAATCTATTTTGCACGTTTTTGCACTTAAGAAATGTCTAATTATGTTTCCATCTAAAGTACATGAATCCGAGTATAGAGTGGCTGTGAAAAGTATATATAAAGTATTAGAAATATAAGGAATAAAAATGTTAAAACAATAAATCTCTGATAGTTTATCAATTAATTTTTCCCGGAAATATGTTTTGTGTCATCTCCATTTAACATTTCACGAATTAAAAAATTGTCGCAAATATACAATTTTGTCTCGAATTTATTTGTACTTCAAGTTCGGTTTGATTAATATTATTGTTGGGAGTGTAATACGGAGGTAGAGCCGTTTATGGGTGTATTATGAATACGGTCTTCAATCGTGACCGTGTCAATGTCATTAAAATTTAACAAGTTTTTACGGGAGTTTGGAATATTCCATTCAATCGAATGGGGCCATACATTGGTAAGGCTATCTGATTTCTGTTCTATATGTTTTGTTGTTATTAGTTTTCATCTTTTTAATTTGACAATTTAGTCTCATTAATTAAAATTATACCTAATTCAATTTTGTTAACCAGCATTTGCATATCAATAATTTTTTTCTATCCCATCATCATCAACTAATTTATTATATATATATATATATATATATATATATATATATGAGTTCTTGCGATTTTCCGTCTGTAATTAGCAACCATTAAAAAGTCAGATGGCAGTGACCATTAAAATCAATAATTCAATAAAAGTGTCAAGGGCTGCCATAGGTTTAAACTTAGTTTTTTTTTTATTCCACCACTATCCATCCTATGTTCAAATCTTTAATAAATTTTAATATATATAAAATATCAATAATGTTTCATTCAGGATTATGTTTTCATTTCATTTACCATCTGTTCTATTCCAAATTGGTTTTAAGTGGAAATTCTCTCTTACTGTTCATGTTAGTTATTTGAATTTATTTTGCTTTTGGAGTTTCAAGATTGGACATTAATTGGGAAAGATTTGGAGAATTTTGTCATGTGAAAAATGTTTTTTCTCCACACTTCTTACAATTTAGGGTCTCACACGTGCTTTACCTTCATTCATGAATTGCAGCACATCGAATAGATATTGTGTATGCCTACACCAAGTTGCTTTGTGAACAAATTTCTAGCAAATATAACATTGAGGAATGTAATCTCACCTCCTATATTCTTCAATCCTGACACGAATATGACACATATGTTAAGGTTAGCGAAATCCACAATAATTTAGTTCTTGTTAAATGTTAATATCCATATAGGTAAAAATACTGTTGTCTATTTCGGATTTGAAGTATTGCCATTGGTTTAATTTATCCGATAAATGACAGGATATAACCGTGATATTAATTGAATAATTAAATCGTCATCTGTGGTGTCGGTGATAGTCCATTCACTACTGTTTAAATATAATTAAAATGTGTAATTGTTATATTGGACATGTAAATTATTGAATTTGGTTCATTGTGTTCTTTATTTACTTTAATAAACCTTCATTATGGAGGTGTAAAATCCTATTTGACCCTAAGCCAAAACTTTCATTTTTATTAAATATAATATAATTTTTTGTTTTGTAACTTTTGGTGCTTTCTTATTAAAGTCTGTAATTTATGATTTATAATTTTGTGGAAAAGAATACTCTTCTTTTCTAAGAACATAAACGGTTTCTGTGAACAATACTTCTTACAAACCAATTTCCACAGGTATCTCTATTGTCAATTTTTTATGTACTTTTTAAACATACATAGAATTAGGTAACACTCTAACTGGTAGGTAACGGTAAATACAGAACGTTGTTGTAGGCTTACTCTGCCATAATATTTAGGAGCCTTGATAATGTGCCTATTGAGAGAAATAGCAAAATTAAGATATTCTTCTTTATAGAGTTTCAAGAGACAATTATTAGAATATAAGTTTGGTTGCACAATTTTAATGCTGTATCGGAATGAATTGTACAAGTTTCCTCTTTATTCACAACTAACTAACTTCTTTATGGCAGAAAATATAAATCGGTTTAGGATTCAAGTATTTACTTTCGGAAGTTAAAAACAATGCCTGAAATTTCCTATCTGTATTTATTATATGATACTTCCTTTATTAAAATATGTTTCTCCATAGCTTAATGTAACTTACATTATTAACGTTTGCATATATTTACATCGTACAACAGACAAAATCAAACTTAATTAAGAATTGAGGAAATATTACAAATATTAACAATACTGTAATTTCAGTAATTATTTCATTTCTAGTACAAATAAAGCATAGGTTCTCTACTTGTAAATAAATGTAACAATATTTGTTAATTGTGCAGTTTAAAGTCCAAGTTATTTAAGAAAATAATTGTATCTAGGAGTTTATAGCACCCCACCTACTCAGTTGACTTACTCTATATTACATCACATCCCCTATGAAGATTTAAAATTATCTATGTACTTGGTATTTATTTTCACACTAGAACTTCGGGATAGGCCGCTTCAAAAAATGCATTGCATTATTGTGTATCCAATAAACTCGTTTTTATTTTAAACGGGATTGTACAGATGTGTGCATTGTTTTCGGTTTCGTGGGTCAGGAAGTGGATTGAGTATATTATTCGCAATTATATTTCACATTACAAATTCACTTTATTTGATAGAGTGCCTAATTGTATTTGTAATAAAACGTGTGGGAGAGACAATGTTTTGCAATATTTGTTTTTGCCTAGTTTTTTCGGAGTTCATAACCCTATTCATCAATTATACTTATTTCTGTCTTTTCACCAAAATTTCTTTAATTTTTATCATTATTTATTATAACTTCAACAATTTCGATTTAAGAACTATTTATGTTACCTTCAGTATCCTTTGATATTCAATTTCTCATTAAGAACAAAAGATAGTTCAGACTGGAAAATGGAATCGCGATTTTAGTCAACATGTGGCGAGGCAGAGAATTGTGAATTAAAAATATACTTATTTGATATTATACACAGTTTCAGTTGAAGGAGAAGCAGAAAAGGGTCACTACTTACCTTTAATTGAAGATGGAATTTATTCTTTGAATAACCAAATTGGTAATTCATCTTGCTCCTTGTAAATTCTAAGTCACAATTTATGCTCCAAATCCCATTTTTAATAGATAATTTTTCTTGTTAATCCCTGAAAAACAAAAAGATTGTAAATAAAAATATTTATAAATTATTTATTATGATATAGATGTGTTATTTGTATTTGCGTATGTGCTTCTATATTACGCGGCGCGACAGGACTAGCTGTACCAGGTGTTATAGCCTCACAATTACATGTGTCAAACACAGATACAGACTGTTATCTAGTCAATATTGGGGTGAATTGTGGTGACTATTTAACTCATGTCCCAAATGGGAGTCAATGACCAATCACGTTTCAATGATTTCTGTTTTACAACCAATCAGAGCCGTGTTTCACGAAATATTTATCAGTGTTTATAATTACCATATTAAAGAAAGCTCCTCCTTTTTTAATATTCTGAACAGGTCTGACCATTATTTTGCCAGGTGACTGAGTCAACAGTAAAGCCGCCATATTTGAATGTTCAAAATGGCAGAAACAAGATTTGGCTGTGCTTCAAATGAAGATATAGACGAAATAATCAAGCAATCTAAGCCCCATAACACTCAACGTAATAGGAAATATATTTGGGAATCAGTCGAAAAATTTTGTCAACTACGAAATTACGTATTAACAGCATAAACTCCAACCAAAGACATTGCCAACATACTGAAAGACTGGAGCATTAATATGAGGAAAATAAATGGAGAAGAGTACAAAGAATACAGTTTGAAAACCATGTGGAATGTTACTGCAAAAATGATCCAAGAGAAATATTTTATTGATCAACGAGATTTTAATCCGTTCGTCGATCAAGAATTTAATGACGCCAGACAAGCAAAGAAACGCAAAAATAGAAATAATTCAAAACATGCTAGAGAAAAGAAAGGTGAGTGCAGTGGCTTTTAAGTCTGATGAATGTGAAAAAATGATTAATAATTGTCAGGAGAAAACCCCTGAAGGATTACAAATTAAGTTCTAACCTTATCGCTTCCCTAAGAATTGGCATGGCGTGGGGGAGAAGCTGTAAAATACCTAATTCACTATTTTAAGAGGGGAACTAGATCATAATGGTAAGCCGACAGGAAGGATTGCATATAATCCAGTGTTTTTCCAAGACATGTCAAGGAGGCGATCAAAAGCTCTGCGATACAAAAATGGCTAATACCAAATCAGGAAAACCCGAGAAGGTGCCCAGTGAGACTGTATAAACTTCTATTGGAAAAAACGCACTGACAAAATCAAAACAGACCGTTTTTTTCATTTACTCCTAACCCATTCTATCAAAAGTCTGGAATTTGGTATAAGAATTGTCCAGTAGGGCAAAATCATCTATCGATATGGACAAAAATGTGTGCAAGAAAATCTGGATTGACACAAACAAGCATAAAGTGAGCAACCATTCAAGTCGTCAACTGCTGTTTCGAACATGCTTCAAGTTGGAATTCAAGAACAAGAAGTATTAAAAATTACTGGTCATGTCAACGCAGCATCACTAAAACCGTATCTGCAAATAAACGAAGAACACCATTCAGATATCGTCCGCAGATTGAGAAACAACATGCCTACTACGTCATCTACATTAAATATAACAAATAATGAACAGATTCCTGAAACTACAAATTTGACAATTGTGTGTTTAATAATTGTTTTTAAATAATTATATTACCGAGTTCTTTTTGATAATTCTGTGTTCAATAATTGTGTTTTTAAATAATGATTTTACCGAGTTGTTTACTAAAAAAATAAATTAATAACCTATAATTTTGATTATAATATACAGTTTGATGTGTTTCATTTTTTCTCCACTAGGGTGCATTCTTACAATATTGCGATATTTCAAGTTTCCCACGTCAGATGGCAATATATAACATTACATGACCTTGTTGCAGTGGATGGAGAAGCGAAACATAACGTTTCTCATTCGTTTTCAAACATCGCCGTTTACATTAAATAAATAAATATTTTAAAGTAACTATATTTAAATAATGATTTGTGAGTAAATAGCTTAATTTTATTCGTTAAATAGTCCTAACAAATGCCACTCTTGATTTCCAAATTCTCATAAGTAATGCCACGAGTGATTTCCAAATTATCTATAATTTTTACGACTCACGAAGTGAGGAGTGAATTTATGTAGAGAATTTGGAAATCAAGAGTGGCATTTGTTAGGACTATTTAACGAATAAAATAAAGCTGTTTACTCACAAATCATTATTTAACTACAGTTATTTTAAAATATTTTTATATTTAATGTAAACGGCGATGTTGAAAACTAATGAGAAACGATAGGTACGCTTCTACTGCTTCTTTTGTTTATCACTGCAACCAGATAATACTATTTATTGCCAAAGGAACGCAAAATTGTAAGAATGCTCTCTAATGGAGAAAAAATGAAACACATCAAACTATATATTAATTCATTTCTGAACATAGAGAACGAAGTTTCTGATGTCGTATGATGTAAATATGACAATTATAATTTTTCTGGATTGTTACCTGGGAAAAATACATTTAAGAAAGTGCAAACAGTGGTTTCCTTTTTTTTGTGGTATAATAATAATAAAATAATAATAATAATAATAATAATAATAATAATAATAATAATAATAATAATATAATAATAATAATAATACTTTATTTATTCTGGCAGAGTTAAGGCCATAAGGTCCTCTCTTCCACTCAAGCAGCACAAATACAAATAAATATTCGACAAATATAGATATACACTATACTAATTATAAACAGTTAAAGATACAATAAATGTAGCAATGTAAATGTCATGTACAAACAACATTTTATAGGGTAATAACAATAATGATACGATAATAATAATAATAATATAATAATAATAATATTATATAAATATGATACATTATACGGGAAAACACCATTTAATATATATATATAATATATCTTACACTGGATAATAATGAAGTCGAGTTTAGAGCAAATATAAATTTAGATTTCTTTTAAAAGATGCCAATGTCCGGCAGCCCCTTATTTCTTGTGGTAGGGAATTCCAATTGCGAGAAGTGGAGATGGTATATGACATGGAGTGATGTGATGTCCTATGTTGCGGTATATTAAGTAAGAGACTATGTTGTGATCTTGTGTTTAAGTTATGGTTTGAGGATGATACTGGAAAACGGGATGATAAATAATTGGGAATCGAGGTATGTAGGATCTTAAATAGGAGAATTAGACAGTGCGATTTTCTTCTCTCTTTTAGATGTAGCCATGACAATTCGTGGAATATATGGAGAAATGTGATCGTATTTTCGAACATTAAATATGAATCTGATACACATATTATGGACACGCTGCAGTTTGTCCGACAATCCGTCACTTATGTCAGTTAGTAGAACGTCACAGTAGTCAAAATGCGGCATCACTAAAGTTTGGATTAAAATTCTTTTAAGAGTTGTAGGAAGAAAATGTTTAAGTCGCTTTAGGGAATGCATTATGGAGAAGATCCTTTTAGATGTTTGTTTTTACTTGCTCATATGCCATTTTAAATTAGAATCTAAGTAAAATCCCAAGTTTTTAAACAACGTCGGTATAAGGAATTTGTTCATTATCTAATATGACAGCCGGCATATTGCCATTGTTTATGAGGTGTAATAGCCTTGGATGTCCGATAATTATTGCTTGCGTTTGTTTACATTTAGTTTCACAGCCCTTATTGTCTGGACCATAAAGATATATGCCTAAGGTCAGTGTTTACTTTGTCAATATATTCATTCATTTCGTCAGGCCTAAAGTGTGCGTAAATCTGTAGGTCGTCGGCGTAAAGATGATGCTTGCAGTTTTGTAGTTTCTTGGTCACATCATTAATATAAATCGAGAAGAGAAGAAGAGCGATCAATTGCTACAAATGTTTTTACATTAACTCCCGCATATGGCATGTTTTGAAATTCGTGCACTATATATACAATCTGGTAGCCATATTTCTCGCAGGCTCAGTCACTGCAAAATAATGGTCAGACCTGTTCAGAATATTCAAAAGGAGGAGCTTTCTTTATTATGGTAATTATAACACTGATAAATATTTCGTGAAACACGACTCTGATTGGTTGTAAAACAGAAATCATTGAAACGTGATTGGTCATTGAATCCCATTTGGGGCATGAGCTAAATAGTCTAGATAAATTCACTCCTCACTTCGTGAGTCATGAATTTATCGATAATTTGGAAATCACTCGTGGCATTACTTATGATAATATAGGTTGTCACACCCTAATAGCTGGTTTCGTCTTCCTGGTGCCGTTACTGTTGACATTATCTGTTTAGTGTTAGATACCTTTATATTCTTATAAAGAAAATATTCACCGTCTCTATAGATATGATTTCCATTATTTCCATTAGAACAGGTAAGGCTACTCAAAGTGCAATAATTGAACACTCACGTATATTGAGGTTGTGACTACACATCAAAAATACATATCGGTACTGTAGTGTAGATGTATGTAAATATATATATTGTTTCCATTACTATTAATATTATTGTTGCAAATATTATTATTATTATTATTATTATTATCACTAATAACACCATCATTTCAGTAGTATTAACAATAAATCCTCCAGTTTAAATTCTCCTGTGTTCTGTTTATTCCTTATTTGTCTTATAATTTATAATTTGTTTAGCTTTTCCAAGCAGAAGAAGTTATTATATTCTTTAATTATT
Source organism: Diploptera punctata (assembly GCA_030220185.1). Taxonomy (NCBI): domain Eukaryota; kingdom Metazoa; phylum Arthropoda; class Insecta; order Blattodea; family Blaberidae; genus Diploptera; species Diploptera punctata. The sequence continues at coordinate 31,500 of JASPKZ010000610.1, read as the reverse complement.
TTATGTTATTATTATTAGCAAAAGAAGTAATGGTAGTAGTAGTAACAGTAGTACGAGTATTATCAGTGTTAAAACTTACATTTTCTTCTTTACAATTTTCACTCATATTACTTGACTTCATTTTCTTCATTTTCTCAATCTCTGAAAATGAAAATATAAAACGGTAATAATAATAATAAATATTATTATTAGTAAGTAGTAACAGCAGAAGAAGAAGTAAGCAAGCAGAAAAGATTAAAGAGTAAGCGATAAGGAGCAGCAAAGAGCATCAACAAGCATTAGTATTTAGAATAGAGTGGTGTAAATACCGATAACTAATCAAACGAGAGCTTTCTTTTTTTTTTTTTCCACAGACTGCCTGTTTCACAAATAGTGTTCGTCGTCGTCATGGTTATCATTCAATGACGTTTAAATCATTACAGTGAATGTTACAGTACTGCCAAGTCTAATCTTGTACTACGAATTTAAATCGTTAGCTACTAGCTAATAATTCATTTCTGCTAGCCGTTTTAATAACCAACATGGTCAGACCTATCCGATTTTTGACGAGATCGTTGCACGTGGTTTACAAAACAAGACTGTGTTGTCAAGTCAATATGGACTTGTGTGGTGGACGAAACAGTTACAGTATTATTGCAGTGTGACGTTGCCTTTGAATTTTGATCTTCATAGTGCTCCAAACGAGTCGAAAGACTATAAATTCGCAAATCAGATAAACAATGCTTAAGAACAGAGATAATTTTGAATAAATATCTTGAAAATAATTATTGTTTTTTACCTTTTATGAAAGTAATGTAAATAACAGATGAAATATGTTGAGTGAACAAGTGCACAACAGTCTAGGTACTAACGACAGTGAAGTATGGGCAGCTTGGCAACGAAGGAAATTAACCGAGAAGCACCGAAAAGACCAGTAAACGAGAAAAACGAAAGACCATACTATATCACGCGATCATATATATATATATATATATATATATTATTCTCGACGGGAAATTTCAAGAAGGTAATGACCTACGGTATTCATTATGAAATAAAATAACTTTTCAAGTCTGTGACTACTTCAATGTATACTCTCCATACAGAAATGAACAGTGGCCGAAAAGTGTTAGTGTCATTGTTTTATGGCTTCCCAAACTTCTACAGAAAATCATGGCAGAGGATTAAAATAACTTCATTTTTATAACGAAATATGGCATTTCTAAAAGTTGGACAGACGACACTACATCATTTACTTTACGCATTCCAACAGGTAAAGTAGCTCTTGTGCCATGCGTTATTGTTTCGCCAGTTCCTGAAAGGCGCATTATGGGAATTTAATTCTAAGAAACCTTCTACTACCTCAAGAATATGGACGCTACGTATTATATTTCATGGTTTAATTTGAAACTTTAGCCCTTCCAACATTCCCCTCTGAAACAAATATTACAACCAGCAACGGGTGTAGATAGATCATGAGATATTAACAATTGCTTTTGAGGCATAATGTACGCTGCAGCGCCGATTAAAAAAAACTAAATTATTCGAATTTATAAAAATGAACAAATTAAAGTGTCCATATACGTAATTGACCTCTTTCCTCAAGAGATGGGACATAACGTTGTTCGTATGCCACCCTTATCAAAATAAATACTATTATTATTGATTTCGTACATCTCAATGATGGATAAATCATATTTGAAGAGAAAAATTATACGCTCAGACCGGGACTTGAACCCGGGACCCTTGGTTCTCTAGACCAAGTGCTCTACCAACTGAGCTACCTGAGCAAGAGTACCGATCTAAACGCAAATCTTTCTCTATATACATTGTAATTCCCGTCCACCAAATGCTATGAAGCCATGCTTCTATCTTGCAAATAGCGGCTCCTTTATTAAGAAGACATATTTGGGAATTATACATTACAGCCAGTACGGCTTTTTCCAAGTTATTATTATCCGATTGAGGGTCTTATCATTTTTCAGCGGTTGCCCTTTTACCAGCCGGCTGCTGGCCCTTCACATCCACATGTGTCAATCACAGAGGTAGATGATCAACAGCCAGTGTAGGGGTGACATGTGGTTAGCATGTCGAATCCCCCAGCCGTTATAGCTGGTTCCTCAACCTGGAGCCGCTACTTATTGTAGCTACCCAATTGCCTCACGATGCTGGGTGGGCACCGGTCCCATACTGGCCGAAATACCATGAGAAAATTTCTTCCCCCATGGAGACTCGAACCAGCGCAAGTCCCGCAGCTCTGCGCCAAGGCTTCCTACCATAACCGCTCGGCTACGGCGCGGGACGTTATTGTTATTATTATATATAATATATAATATATAATAATGCTCAGGTAGCTCAGTTGGTAGAGCACTTGGTCTAGAGAACCAAGGGTCCCGGGTTCAAGTCCCGGTCTGAGCGTATAATTTTTCTCTTCAAAATAAGTACAATTCGAGAGAATTGAATTGGGCTCAAGTGAAAGGAATTGTTTGAGAAAAAACACCTTATCACCATCAAACTTAAGAAAATATTGAAGTTGATCGCAGAAGTTGGTTACAGTTGACCACAGGAAATTGCGTAGCTTTTTACAGGTCCCCCGATGAACCTTATAGTGTAATATTGGGAGTAAGAAGGAATTGAAGAACTACTTTCTCATTAATTGTGAGAGGTAAATAACACTTCCATTTTAACGAAAATAATTAATCACTAATCAACATTAGAATAATTGTTATATCTTATAACCTATTTTGCAGTTTTTCCACTTCAGAAATTTCTAATTATGCTTCTAACTAAACTATATGAATCCGAGTATACAGTGTGTGTCAAAATTATTTATAAAGTATCAGAAATACAAGGTTCAAAAAAGTTAAAACAATATATCTCTGATTATTCGTCAATTAATTTGCCCTGGAAATTTGTTTTGTTACATCTGCATTTATTACTTTAAGAATTAAAAATCGCTCGCAAATATACAATTTTGTTCAAATTGATTGATTATTTAAGATCGGCTTGATTAACATTATTGTTGGGAGAATAATAGGTGCAGCCGATAATTGTAGATGTATTATCAATAAGGACTTCAATGGTGACCGTGTCAATAACATTAAAATTTTAAAAAAATTTACGGGAGTTTGCAATATTTCATTTAATCGATAGGGCATTACATTCGTAAGGCTGTCTGATTTCTGTTCTATATGTTTTGTTGTTATTAGTTTTGATTTTTTTTTAATTTCTCAATTTAATCTCATTAATTAAAATCGTATGTAATTCAATTTTGCTAACTAGCATTTGTAAATCAGTTATTTTCCTTTCTATCCCATTATCATTAACCAATATATATATTAAAAGTCCTAGTGATTTTCCATCTGTAATTAGCAGCCATTAAAAAGTTAGATGGCTTTCTCCATTAAAATCAATATTTCAATAAAATTGTCATTGGCTGTCTCAGGTTTTAAACGTAGTTTGTTTGAATTCCGCCATTATCTATCCAATGTTCAAATCTTTAATAAAATTTCAGACATATAAAACATCATTAATTTTACATTCAGGATTATGTTTTCATTCCTTTTACCATTTCTTCTATTCCAAATTGGTTTAAAATGAAGATTGTCTTTTACTGTTCATATTAGTTATTTGATTTTTTTTTTGCTTTTGGAGCTTGAAGGTTGGGCATTAATTGGGAAAGATTTGGAGAATTTTTGTCATGTGAAAAATGTTCTTCCCTAACAGTCCCCACAATTTAGGGTCTGAGATGTGCTTTACCATCTTTTATGAATTGCATAACATCGTTAGATATTGTGTATGCCGTACACCAAGTTCCTTCGTGAACAAATTTCTAGCATTTATAACATTGAAGAACGCAATTTCTCCCCCTTTTCTTCAATCTTAACACGATTATGCCACATATGTTAAGGTTAGCAAAATTCCTAATAATTTAGTTCTTATTAGATGCTAATATCTTTATAGGTAAAGAATGCTGTTGTCTATTTCCGATTTCAAGTATTACCATTGTTTTAATTTATCAGACAAATGACACAGGATATAACCGTGATATCAATTGAATAATTATATATTCATCTCTAGTGTACGGTGGGACTCCATTTAGTACTGTTTTAAATATCATTAAATTGTATAATTGTATATTGGATATGTAAAGTATTGAATTTGGTTTTTATTATGTTATTTCTTTATGTTATTAACCCTTAAGTTTGGAGATGGAGATCCTATTGGACCCTAACCTAAATCTCTCATTTTATTAAATATAATATAATTTAATTTTTTGTAACTTTTAAGTGCCTTCTTATTAATATAATTGTAATTTATGATTTATAATTATGTCGACAAGAATGTTCTTCTTTCTAAGAAAAATATTTCTGATGAACAATACTTCATATAAACCAGTTTCCACAAGTATTTTAATATCAATTTTAGAATTAGTTTTTAAAAAATCATACACTTAAGTAGCCCTATAACTGGTAGGTTACGGTAAATGGAGAAAGTTATTGTAGGCTAACTGTGCCATATTATTTTAGGAGTCTTGATAATGTGTCTATTGAGAGAACTAGCCAAACGAATGATATTCTTCTTTATAGATTTTCAAGAGACGATTATTATAGTATACGTTTGGTTGCACATTTTTGTATGCTGTATCGTAATGCATTGTATATGTTTCCTCTTTATTTATTGCTAATAAACTTCTAATGCCAGAAAAATATAAAACGGTTTGGGATTCAAGTATTTGGTTTCGGAAGTCAAAAAAATGCCTGGAATATCCTATCTGTATGTATTAATATGATACTTCCTTTATTAAAATCTCTTTTTTCGATAGCTTAATGTTTGATACATTATGAATGGTTACATATATTTACATCATACAGAGGACTAAATCAATCTAAATACGAATTGACGAAATATTACAAATATTGACAATACTGTAACTTCAGTAACTGTTTTCATTTCTAGTACTTTTAAAACATAGATACTCTACTTGTAGATACATAAAGTAAAAGTATTTGTTAATCTGTGCAGTTTAAAGTACAAATTATTTAAGAATAATAATTGTATCTAGGAGTTTATAGCATCCCACCTACTCAGGTGACATATTCTATCACATCCGCTCTGAAGACTTAAAATTATCTATGTGCTTGGTATTTATTTGTACACTGGAACTATGGGTTATGCTGCGTCAAATATTTCATGGCATTGTTTGTGTATCCAATGAACTCACTTTTTTACAAGGGGTTGTACAGATATATGCGTTGTTTTCGGTTTCGTACGTCAAGAAGTGGATTGAGTATTTTTTTTCTCAATTGTGTTTCCATGTTACAATTCACGTTATTTGATAGCGTGCCTAATTTATTTGGATAGGCTAATACGTGTGGGAGAGACAACGTTTGCATTATTTGCTTTGCCTATTTCTTTCGAAGTTCATATATATCATCTATATAATTTATTTTTGTCTTTTCACCAATATTTCTATAATTATTATCATTACTTATTATCACTTCAACAATTCGATTTACGAACTTTTTATGTTACATTCCGTAACATTTGATATTTCATTTTTTGTTTAGTTCGTTTCTCATTAAGAAGATAAGATAGTTTAGACTGGACGATAGAGTCGTGATTTTAGTCAACATGTGGCGAGGCAGAGAATTATGAATTATAAACAAATTTATTTGATATTATATACAGTTTCAGTTGAAGGAGAAGCAGAAAAGGTTCACTACTTACTTTTAATTGAAGATGGAATTTCGTCTTTGAATAACGTGATTAGGGTATCATATTTCTTCCTGTAAATTCTTAAGTCACAATTTATACTCCAACTCCTATTTTCAATTGATATTTTTTGTTATTAATCCCTGAAAAATAAAAGGATCCTAAATAAAACATTTATATATTATTTATCATGGATTATATGTTACTATATTTGAGTTTGTGATCCCATATTCCATGGCGCGACAGATCTAGCAGGCAGGACCTGGCTTTCTAGCCTCACAATCACACATGTGTCAAGCACAGGTAAAGACTGCTATTTAGTCAATATTGGGGTGATATGTGGTGATAATATAGGCTCATACATCCTACTAGCTTGTTTCGTTTGCTAGTGTCGGTACTGTTGACATTTTATATTAAGTATTAAATACCTTTAAAATGTTATAAAGAAAATATTCACCGCCTCTATAAGATCTGATTTCCAAAATTTCCTTTAGAACAAGTAATGGTTCTGAAGGTGCAATTGAACTCTCACGAATATTGCTGCACTGACTACACATAAAGGAAAATTACATATCTGTACTGTAGTGTAGATGAAGAATGGAACTATATTTATTATTACTATTATCATTGTTATTATTATTAATCTTATCATTAATAACACCATAATTTCGGTAGTATTAACAATAAATCCTCCAGTTTTAGATTCTCCTGTCTTCTGTTTATTTCTTATTTGTCTTATAATTTATCGTTTGTTTAACTTTTCCAAGCAGAAGATTTTTTTATTATTTTATGTTATTATTATTAGCAATAGAAGTAATGGTAGTAGTAGTAGTAACAGTAGTACGAGTATTATCAGTGTTAAAACTTACCTTTTCTTCTTTACAGTTTTCACTCATATTACTTGACTTCATTTTCTTCGTTTTCTCAATCTCTGAAAATGAAAATATAAAACGGTAATAATAATAATAAATATTATTATTAGTAAGTAGTGACAGCAGAATAAGAAGCAAGCAGAAACTGCTAAAGAATAAGCTACAAGCAGCAGCAGAGAGCGTCAACAAGCATTAGTAGGGCTATTTAGAGTACAGCGGTGTAAAAACCGATAACTAATCAAATGACAGCTTTTATTTTTCGCAGACATGCTGTTTCACAAATAATTGGTGGTCGTAGTCATGGTTAGAGGCCGTTTCACTAAGGAAGAAGCATGTCCTCAGATGCGCAGAAGACCACTTTCATCCCCTTGACTGCGGGTAGTCTAACGTACAGGCATACACATTCAATTCCAAAATAGTGTAGTGTCAGTCTAAAAAATATTAGTTTTCGTCACCTTACTTCTAAAATCTCGTAAGATTCTTCATCTACTAACTGGCCGTTTTCCCTCTGGTTTTCCTACAAGAAGCTTTCATAGCCTAGACCCCAAAGTCTATTTTATCGATGTGTAATATTAGTTTGACGATTTTGAACATTTAAGCCCTTAAAAATTGATTTTTAAAAATGGCGTCTCTGTGTTCTCCTAATGTGCACTTTTTTTTTACATTTTCCCTTAACTTATATTTTTCAATATTTTGGTACACTTTTCTCTGAAACAATGAAAGATAGGAGAATTATTTTTGGCATGTATATGCAGTTTAAAGCCCTCCATGGTATCTTTACCTTGTCGTGGTGGAGTGGCTTGTGTGCTTAAATGATCCTGAGAGCTATGCCGGCGGTAGCATTGCTGCCGATAGGGTTACCCATGCCGGACTGGTCGAAGGTGATAAGCCAGACGAAATAAGTACCTTGGTCGAAAGAGTGACGATCTTTCACCGTAAAAATACAACCGTCAAGAAATGCGGACATGGGTTCTACTGGGGTAAAATTTTCCGGAGGTCAAATAGTCCCCCATTCGGTTCTCCGGGCGGGGACTATTTCAGGGAACCCATGCCAAAGGCTCAAACACAGGGACATGTTCCTAGGAACATGGAATGTTAGGACTTTAAAAAAAAATACAATAGCGGGGCACTAGAGATATTAACGCGGGAATTGGATAAATCGCCCTTGGATATAGTCGCTTTACAGGAAGTTAGGTGGCCAGGAGAAGGTAGTCAGGAATCAGGAAGCTTTGCATTATACTATGGGGGTGCAGAAAGACCTGCATTTGGAACGGGTTTTTTAGTCAGAAGGAGGATCCTATCCGCTATCCGAGATATTAAGTTTGTTAGTGATAGGATATCATACATAATTCTAAAGGGTAAACGACATGATTTTATAATTGTAAATGTACATGCCCCCACAGAAGATAAAGATGACAAGATCAGGATGAGTTCTATGACGAATTAGAATGCTTATTTGATAGCCTTTCACGATATCATATGAAAATTGTCTTAGGAGATTTTAATGCAAAAGTGGGGCGGGAAGATATATTCAAACCAACAATAGGCAAATTCAGTCTTCATGAAGATAGTAACGACAACGGGGTTAGATTAGTCACATTTGCCACATCAAAGAATCTGATTGTTAAGAGCACAACATTTCAGCATAAGGATATTCATAAATACACCTGGACGTCTCCAGATGGAGAAACTCGGAACCAGATAGATCATGTATTAGTGGATAAACGCTGGCACACTAGCATCATCGATGTTAAATCAGTTAGAGGGACAGACTGCAATTCGGATCATCATCTGGTCAGAGTGAAAATCAGACAACGGCTATCGTTTATGAGAGGAACAAACGCTAAAGATGATTCCGTAAAATATCAATTAAAAAACTTGAAAAATGATGAAATGCGGCAAGAATACCAAATCAAAATTGCTAATAGATTTGAAGTACTGGAATCTTCAGATGACAATGTGGCAAACGAAGAAGAAACTGATATAAATAAAGAATGGGAGGCTATAAGAGATACTATTAAATTGTCAGCATCAGAAAGCATTGGTTGTTTAAAAAAGAGGCAAAACAAGAAATGGTTTGATGAGGAATGTGCCGACATCGTAAAGAAAAGAAAGCTAGCAAAAATGAAATGGTTACACGAGCCAAATGAGGTAAATTTAGAGCAATTGGGTAGTGTTAGACGGGAAACCACCAAGTTACTAAAGAGTAAAAAGAGGGAATATTTGAGAGAGAAGATTAATGATCTTGAAATGAATGCAAAAAATAGGAACATTAGAGAATTATATCAGGGAATTAGTATAGAGAAGAAAGGGTTTCAGGCTAGAACAAACATAATTCGGAATGAAAATGGGGATATGATTGCAGATTCCAAGAGTATATTAAATAGATGGAAAAGTTATTTTAATCAGCTATTAAATGTACATACAGAACAGGACATTGAGGAGGATAAGTTACAGACAGCAGAAATGCTAGTCGCAGAGCCAAGTGCATTAGAGATTGAAATGGCAATTGAAAAATTGAAGATGTATAAAGCATCAGGTTCAGATGAGATCCCAGCAGAACTGATAAAATCAGGGGGAGAAAAATTGATGGACAAGATACGCTGGTTGCTTAGTATGATTTGGGAAAAGAAGCTCTTCCAGATGAATGGAAGGAATCAATTATCGTACCAATTTATAAGAAAGGAGATAAAACTGATTGCAACAACTATAGGGGCATCTCATTACTTTCAACTTCGTACAAAATTCTAACAAATATATTAGTAAGCAGACTTGCTCCCTATATTGATGACATTCTAGGAGATCATCAATGTGCATTTAGAAGAAACAGGTCTACAACAGATCAGATTTTTAGTATAAGACAGATTTTAGAAAAGAAATGGGAATATAATGGTACTGTACATCAACTATATGTAGACTTCAAAAAAGCATATGATTCAATTAGAGGGAGAAGTTATATAGTATCCTGCTGGAGTTCGGAATTCCTAAAAAGTTAGTTAGACTTATACGAATGTGTCTAAATGGCTCAACGAGTAGGGTGCGTGTAGGCAAACAGTTTTCAGACACGTTTGAAATCCAGAATGGGTTGAAGCAAGGAGATGCACTATCTCCTCTACTATTTAATTTTGAACTAGAGCATGCCATTAAATCTTTAGAGAATAAGGAAGGCTTACAACTGAATGGTATTAATAAGCTGTTAGTTTATGCTGATGATGTGGTACTACTGGCCGATAGCAAGGAGATACTAAAGGCCAACACGCACACACTATTGAGTAACACTAAGAAATTAGGACTGGAAGTAAATATCAGTAAAACTAAATATATGGTCACACGTAGAAATACATTATATAATGGAAATGGACAGCTAATGACAAATGAGGGAAATTTTGAGGAATTGGCTGAATTCAAATACCTAGGAACAATAATCACAAATAGGAATGAGATGCACAAAGAAATTAAACATAGGCTCAATTCTGGAAATGCATGCTATTATGCATTGCAGAGACTTTTGATGTCCCAACTCCTTTCAAAAAATGTTAAGCTGAAATTATATAAAACTATTATTCTACCAGTTATATTATATGGGTGCGAAACATGGACTCTTACTTTAAGGAGGAGGAAAGGAGATTACGAGTATTTGAGAATAAAGTACTTAGGAAAATTTTTGGACCAAAGAGAGATGAACAGACAGGTGAATGGAGAAGACTACATAACAATGAACTACATGGTCTTTATAGGAAGCCAGATATAATAAGAACAGTTAAGTCCCGTAGACTGCGATGGGCAGGACATGTTGCGCGTATGGGGAATGAAAGAAGTGCATGGAAACTTCTTGTAGGAAAGCCAGAAGGAAAACGCCCAGTTGGTAGACCAAGAATGAGGTGGGAGAACAACATTAACTATGATTTGAGGGAAGTAGATTATACAGGAAATGATTGGAAAGCATTAGCTCAGGATAGGGATGTATGGAGAGCTTATGTCCGCGCGGCCATGAACCTACGGGTTCGATAGTGCCAGTGAGTAAGTAAGTAAGTAAGTAAGTAATATGCAGTTTAAAGAGATCTATAATAATAAGTTAAATTTATATTTGTGCTATTGATAGTGTTTGAAATAAAAAAATAAGGCAATATTTTAACAAAAAAATTGGTCTTTGAATGTTTTTAAATAAATTACAATCCATATCTGAACACAAGCAAACGTTATTATTGTCAAATGAACCTGGACAATAACATACTAAATTTTGAAAACAATTGGATAAATAGTTTGTGAAAAAATTGTACATAATGGATTTTTTTTTGTATTTTAAATTACTCATAATGAAATATGTCTAAAAAGTAAACCAAAGTATCATTATGTTCAGGAAGACGTGTTTAATTAGTGACATAATTTTCATACACATAACTTAAGAATAAGTTGAAAAAATAATTATTTTTGTATGTCCTATTTTTAAACCAAATTTCAAGGAAATTAGTACCGGGTGCCCTTAAGCAATTTGACGTGATACATAGTTATTATAATAATTTCCTATTCAGAGTTAATATTTTCATTACGACTAGTAACCATGATTTTGCAGATGCGGACAAATCCTGCTGATAGGGATCGTTTCCCCAAGACCCTACATTTACCTGCGCGAGTTTTGTAGGACATGCTTCTTCCTTAGTGAAACGAGCTATATCACTGACTGGCGTATGAATCATTACAGACAATGTTACAGTAATGCCAAACCTAATCTTGTACTACGAATTTAAAATCGTTAGCTACTAGCTCATGACTTATTTCTTCTAGCCGTTTTAATAACCGGTATGGCCAGACCTATCCGAATTTGACGAGATCGTTCCACGTGGTTTACAAAATAAAACAGTGTTGTCAAGTCAATATGAACTTGTGTGGTGGACGAAACAGTTTCAGTATTTTTACAGTGTGACGTTATCTGTGAATTTTTATCCTCATAGTGCTGCAAACGAGTCGGAAGACTATAAATTCGCAAACCAGATAAAAAATTCTTAAGATTAGAGATTATTCTGAATAAAGACCTTGAAAATAATGGTTGTTTATTATCATTTACGAACGTAATGCAAATAACAGATGATGTGTGTTGTGTGAACAAGTGCACAATACCTGAAGTAACTGCAGAGAATTATGGACAACTTGGCAAGGAAGGAAATTAACAGAGAAGCAAAAGAAAGAGCAGGAAACGTGAAAAACCAAAGACAGTCTTGACCATAAGGTATTACATGATCATATAGATATCACTATTATTCTCGAGGGGAAATTTCAACAAGGTGATGACCTACTGTATTCCTTAAGAAATAAAAAAAAAATTCAACTCTGTAATTACTTCAAAGTAAGCTCCCCATAGAGAAATGAACAGTGGCCGAAAAGTGTTAGTATCATTGCTTTATGGCTTTTCATACTTCTACACAAAACCGTGACAATAATGTTATATTGAGGGTTATGTTTTATGTCCTATTACCGGTACCGTCTGTTCTATTCCAAATTGGGTTTAAATGGAAATTCTCTCTTACTGTCCATGTTAGTTATTAGAATTTATTTTGTTGTTGGAGTTTGAAGGTTGGATATTAATTGGGAATGATTTGGAGAATTTTTGTAATGTAAAAAATATTATTCCCCCACAGTTCCCACTATTTAGGGTCTGAGATGAGTTTTACCATCTCTTATGAACTGTAGCACATCGATTAGATATTGGATATACAGTACACCAAGTTGCTTTGTGAACAAATCTTTAGCAATTATAACATTGAGGAATGAAATCTCTGCTCCTATACTCTTCAATCCTGACACGAATATGTCACATATGTAAGGTTAGCGAAATCCCTAATAATTTAGTTCTTGATAAATGTTAATATCCATATATGTAAAGAATGCTGTTGTCTATTTCCGGTTTGAAGTATTGCCATTCTTTTAATTTATCCGATAAATGACACTGGATATAACTGTGATATTACATGAATAATTATATCATCTCTGGTGTCCGGTGGGAGTCCATTCATTACTGTTTTAAATATAATAAAACTGTTTAATTTTATATTGGACATGTAAAGTATTAAATTTGGTGTTCATAACGTTCTTTCTCTATTTTATTAACCATTAATTTTTAAGGTGGAGAGCCTACTTGTCCCTAAGCTAAAACTTTAATTTTATTAAATGTAGTATAATTTAATGTTTTGTAACATGTAAGTGCCTTTTTATTAATATCTGTAATTTATGATTTATAATTATGTCGACAAGAATACTCTTCTTTCTAAGAACATAAAATGTTTCTGATGAACAATACTTCTTACAAATCAGTTTCCACAGGTATTTCATTTCAATTTTTGATGTAGTTCTTAGACATTCATAGCATTAAGTAGCCCTCTAAATGGTAGGTTACGGTAAATCAAGAAAGTTGTTGTATTCGTATTCTGTCATATTATTCTAGGAGTCTTGATAATGTGTCTATTGATAGAAATAGCAAAACTAAAGATACTATTCTTTATAGACTTTCAAGAGACAATTATTATTATAGTATACGTTTCGTTGCACAATTATGTATGCTGTTTCGGAATGCATTGTATAAGTTTCCTCTTTATTAACTACTAACTAACTTCTAATGACAGAACAATATAAAACGGTTTGGGATTCAAGTATTTGCTTTCGGAAGTTACAAAAATGCCTGGAATTTCCTATCTGTATGTATTGATATGGTATTCCCTTTATTAACATATATATTTCTCGATAGCTTATTGTTTCATACATTATTAACGATTACATATATTTACATCGAACAGCAGACTAAATCAATCTTAATTAAGAATTGACGAAATATTACAGATATTGACAATACTGTAATTTCAGCAATTATTTTCATTCCTACTACATTTAAAACATAGGTATTCTACTTGTAGATCAATAAATTAACAGTATTTGTTAACCTGTGCAGTTCAGAAGTTCAAGTTATTTAAGAAAAATAATTATTTCTAGGAGTTTTTAGCACCCCACCTACTCAGTTGACTTATATTCTATAACATCCCCTCTGATGATTTAAAATTATCTATGTGCTTGGTATTTATTTTCACACTGGAACTTTGGGATATGCTGCGTCAAATATTTCATGGCATTATCTATGTATCCAATGAACTCATTTTTACACGATTCGTATGTCGAGAAGTGGATTGAGTATTTTTATTCGCAATTGTATTTCCATATTACAAATTCACTTTATTTGATGGAGAGCCTTATTTATTTTTTGATAAGACGTGTGGGAGAAACAACGTTTGCATTATTTACTTTCGCCCATTCTTTTTGGTAGTTCATGACCCTAATCATCAATTATACTCATTTTTATCTTTTCGCCAATATTTCTATAATTATTATAACTTGAACAATTATTCTAACTTCAACAATTTCGATTTGAAATCTATTTATGTTACCTTCTGTATTCTTTGATATTTCATTATTTTTGTTTACTTCGTTTCTCTTTATGAACAAACGATAGTTTATTATATGGACGATAGTGTCGCGATTTTAGTCAACTTGGGGCGAGGTACAGAATTATGAAATGAAAATAAATTTATTTGATATTATATACAGTTTCTAGTGAAGGAGAAGCAGAAAAGGGTCACTACTTACTTTTAATTGATGATGGAATTTCGTCTTTGAATAACCTGATTAGTGATTCATCTTGCCTCTTGTAAATTCTTAAGTCACAATTTATCATCCAACTCCCAATTTAAATATATTATATTTGTTGTTAATCCCTGAAATACAAAAGATTGTAAATAAAATATTTGGAAATTATTTATCATGCATATAGATGTGTTATTTGTATTTAAGTTTGTGGTCCTATATTCCACGGCGCAACAGACCTAGCAGGACCAAGTGTTATAGCTTCACAATCACATGTGTCAAGTACAGATAAACCCTTATCTGGTCAATATAATGGTGATATATAGGTTCTCACACCCTAATCCTAATAGCTGGTTTCGTTTTCCTGTGCCGGTACTGTTGACCTTATCTGTTAAGTGATAAATATCTTTATATTCTTATAAAAAATATTCACCGTCTCCATACATCTGATTTCCATAATTCCATTTAGAATAGGTAAGGGTACGGAAGGTGCAATTCTACTCTCACGAACATTGCCCCACTGACTACACATAAAAGAAAATACATATCGGTACTGTAGTGCAGATGTATGCATCTATATTTATTATTACTATTATTATTGTTATTATTATTATTATCATCATTAATAGCACCATTATTTCAGTAGTGTTAACAATAAATCCTCCAGTTTTAGATTCTCCTGACTTCTGTTTATTTCTTATTTTTTACTTATAATTTATCATTTGTTTAACTTTTGGAAGAGGAACAAGTTATTATATTTTTTAATATTTTATGTTATTATTATTAGCAATAGAAGTAGTGGTAGTAGTCGTACAGTAGTATGAATATTATCAGTGTTAAAACTTACCTTTTCTTCTTTACAATTTCCACTCATATTACTTGACTTCATTTTCTTCATTTTTTTCAATCCCTGAAAATGAAAATATAAAACGGTAATAATAATAATAAATATTATTATTAGTAAGTAGTGACAGCAGAAGAAGAAGAAGCAAGCAGAAAAGACTAAAGAGTAAGCGATAAGCAGCAGAAGAGAGCATCAACAAGCATTAGTATTTAGAGCACAGTGGTGTAAATAACTATAACTAATCAAACGACATTTTTTTTCCGCAGAACCTTGCGATGATTGTCGTGATGGTTATCAATCACTGACGTATGAAACATTACAGAGAATGTTACAGTACGGCCAAATGTTATCTTGTGCTACGAATTTAAAATCGTTAGCTACTATTTCATAGCTCCTTTCTGTTAGCCGTTTTAATAACCGGCATGGCCAGACCTATTCGATTTTTGACGATATCATTGCACGTGGTTTACAAAACAGAACGGTGTTGTTAAGTCAATATGGACTAGTATGGTGGACGAAACAGTGTGCAGTATAATTACAGTGTGTCAATTGTGAGCATCATAATGTTGCAAACGACTTGGAAGAATATAAATTCGTAACCCAGAGAAACAATTCTTTAGATTAGAGATGATTTTGAAAAAGAAATTGAAAATAATGTTGTTTATTATCTTTTACGAAAGTAATGCAAATAACAGATGTATTTGAAGAGAAAAATTTTCGCCTAGACCGGGACTCGAACCCGGGACCCTTGGCTTTCCGGGCCCGGAAAGCCAAGGGTCCCGGGTTCGAGTCCCGGTCTAGGCGAAAATTTTTCTCTTCAAATATAATTTATCATTCTATGAGAAGTGTTAAATTAATAATAAAATCGTCAACAGATGATGTGTCTTATGTGAAAAAATGCACAACACCCAAAGTAACGACAGATAATTATGGGGAAATTGGCAATGAAGGAAATTAACTTAGAAGCACAGGAAAGAGCAGGAAACGAGAAAAAAAACGAAAGACAGTCTTGTTCAAAGTGTATTCCGCGATCATATATGTACCAATATTATTCTTGAGGGGAAATTTTAAGCAGACAATGACCTACAGTATTCCATAAGAAATAAAAAAAACTTTTGAAGTCTATGATTACCACAATGCAAGCGTTCTCCATAGAGAAATGAACAGAGGCCGAGAAGTGTTAGTATCATTGTTTTATGGCTTTGCAAATTTCTACGCAAAATAATGACAGAGGATTAAAATAACTTCATTTTTAATAACGAAATATGGTGTTTCTAAAATATGGACCGACGACACTACATCCTCAATTTTACGTTTACCAACAGGTAAAGTAGGTTGTTTTCGGGAATTCCTGAAAAATTAATTATGGGAATTTAATTCTAAGATGACATTTGTTTACCACAAGAATGTGGACGCTACGCAGTATATTTCATGGTTTAAGTAGACTCCTTTGCTCGCCCAACATTCCCCTCTGATAAAAATATTACAAGCCACCAATGGGTGCAGACAGAAAATGAGACATTAATGATTTGCCTTTGAGGACTAATGTACGCTGCAGCGCCGAATAAAAAGACTGAATTATTCGAGTTTCTGAAATTAAACATATCCAACAATTATTCAATATACGAAATTGACCTCATTCCTCAAGAGACGGGACATAACGTTGTTCGTGATCCACCCTTATCAAAATTAAGTACTATGGGAGATAACTGATTTGGGCTCAAATGAAAAGTATTGTTGGAGAAAGGAACACCTTATCATCATCAAACTTAAGAAAATATTGAAATTGATCGCAGAAGTTGTGTTACAGTTGACCACAGGAAATTGCGTGGCTTTTACGTATGTCACTCGATGAACCTTATAATGTAAGATTGGGAGTAAGAAGGAATTACTGAAGAACTACTTTATCATTAATTTGTGAGAGGAAAATGACACCACCATTATTAATTAAAAATATTAATTATCAATTAACATGTCGCGTAGAGAGAATGAACCACTTTCACTGCTACTGCTACCTTCCGGGATCGTTGGGTTATGACTATGCTGTACTTAGTAACGTGTGTTCCTGATATCTGAAGAAGTTATTAATGAGAAAACAGCCTGCCTCGGGCCCATAGAACGCGGCTAACAATTCATCTTTCTTTTCCAGTTGAACGTGCATATAAATATAAATACTGATTATAAATTGCCTAGAATGAAATAATTTCGTTACAGGATAGAGAACAATGATAGTCTTAAATAACAACAAGGGGCGTAACATAAAAGTTAAGCTTTTAATGAAAAAACAAGTGTTGATTGTAAAAAAAATGAATAACAAAAGATTGATCTTCGATCAATCGATCAGACATAGATAATAACAAAGTAAAGCTGAATAAATAACATACCATACAAACTGTCACACTCATACATGTCCAAACTCCATTGGAATTCCTTTTTCCATGCTTGATTGGACTAACTCAAATCCGACCATTCCTCGGTCACAATCCACTTGTTTATTTTATAAATCACCATGTTAACTTTGCCGATGCATGGTGCACTTAAGTTGGATTCGGATACTGAATCCACTTCTATACAACATAACGCCACTTGCTAGGCCGATCGAATGATAAGGTTCATTGAGATTACCAAGCATATAAAGGTTCGCGGGTAGAGGGGATGTGCGCTATAAAGATGCGCGGAGGAAAGGGTGAAAGGGAAGGGGTAGCCACACGGAACAAAGGACATTGGCAGGCTTCATAAATGTTCTGGAGGAGCACAAAGATGAATAACTGAACCGCAAAAAGGTACTTTCGGTTCAAACATTAAAAGGATTTTTTATATTATAATCTATTTTGGAAGATTTTCCACTTCAGAAATGTCTAATTATGCTTCTAACTAAAATATATGAATCCGAGAATACAGTGAGTATCAAAAGCATTTACAAAGTAATAGAAATACAAGGTTCAAAAATTGTAAAACAATACATCTAGGATAATTCATCAATTAATTTGCCCCGGAAATTAATTAAGTTACATCTCCATTTAATATTTTAGAATTAAAAATCTCTGGCAAATATACAATTTTGTTTCTAATTTATTGGTTCTTTAAGTTCGGTGTGATTAATACTTTTGTGTGGAGAGTAATAGATGGAGCCGATATTTGTGCGTGTATTATCAATAGGGACTTCAATGGTGAACGTGTCAATGTCATTAAATTTAACAAGTTTTTACGGGAGTTCGCAATATTTCATTTAATCGATTGGGGTCATACATTCATAAGGCTGTGTGATTTCAGTTCTATATGTTT
Source organism: Diploptera punctata (assembly GCA_030220185.1). Taxonomy (NCBI): domain Eukaryota; kingdom Metazoa; phylum Arthropoda; class Insecta; order Blattodea; family Blaberidae; genus Diploptera; species Diploptera punctata. The sequence continues at coordinate 13,179 of JASPKZ010000610.1, read as the reverse complement.
TGTTGTTATTAGTTTCGATTTTTTTAATTTGACAATTTAATCTCATTAATTAAAATTATATGCATTTCAATTTTGTTAACTAGCATTTGTAAATCATTTATTTTCCTTTCTATCCCATTATCATTAACTAATATATATTAAGAATCCTAGCGATATTCCGTCTGTAATTAGCAGCCATCCATTAAAAAAGTTTACATGCACAGTATCCATTAAAATCAATATATCAATAAAAGTTGTTTTTCCCCAGGTGCTGTCTTAGATTTTTACACGTAGTTTTTTTTTTCAATTCCGCAATTACATATCCCAATGTTCAAATCGTTAATAAATTTTAGGATCGTATAAAATATAATTAATGTTACATTAAGGATTATATTGTCATTCCTATTAACATCTATACTATTCCACATTATTCATGTTAGTTATTTGAATTTGTTTTGCATGTGGAGTTTCAAAGGTTCTTTTCAAGGTTGGATTCGGAATGATTTGGAAAGTTTTTCTTATGTGAAAAAAGTTCTTCCCCTACAGTTCCCCACAACATTAAGGGTATGAGATGTTCGCTTTACCTTCTCTTGATGAATTGCAGTACATCGAATTGATATGGTTTTTATGCCGGACACCAAGTTGATTATTTGAACAAAATTTCTATCAATGATAACATTGAGGAATGCTCTTTCCTCCTATTTTCTTCAATCCTGACACGAATAGTGCCACATGTGTTTTTAGGTTTGCGAAATCCATAGTAACTTAGTTCTTTTTAAATGTGAATATCAATTATAGGTAAAGAATGCTGTTGTCTATTTCCAGGTTGGATATATTCACAGTATTTTTAATTTATCCGAATAAATGAAGCAGGATATAAAATGTTGATATTAAATGCTTGAAAATAAATTTATCATCATCTCTGGGGTCCGTCGGGAGTCCATTCCGTAATGTTTTAAATATAATTAAAAAATGTATGATTGTATATTTGGACATGTAAATTATGTGAATTTGCTGTTTGATTTTTTCCATTTTTTAACCCTTAATTGGGAGGTGGAGATCCTATTCGACCCTAAGCTAAAAATTTAACTTTTATTAAATATAATATAATTTTATGTTTTGTAACTTTTGGTGTTATAATTATGTAATTTATGATTGAAAATTATGTGGACAAGAATACTCTTCGTTCCTAACAAAATAAAAAGTTTCTAGTGAACAATAGTGCTTACAAACCAGTATGCACAGGTATTTCATTGTCAATTTTGTATGTAGTTTTTAAACATTCATAACATTAAGTTCTCCTATAACTGGTAGTTTAAGGTAAATAAACAAGTGATTGTAGGTTTACATTGTATTATTTTAGGAGTTTAGATAATGTGTCTATTGAGAGAACTAGCAAAACTAAAGATATTCTTCTTCCTAGATTTTCAAGAGACAATTTTTATAGTAGGTTATAAGATTGGTTCCACAATTTCGTATGCTGTATCGGAATGCATTGTATAATTTTTCTCTTTATTTATTACTAACTTCTAATGACAAAAATATAAAACGGTTTAGGATTCAAGTATTTGCTTTCTGAAGTTAAAAACATGCCTGAAATTTCCTGTCAGTATGTATGTTTAATATGACATTCCCTTTATTAAATCTGTTTAGCGATAGCCTGATATTACTTAGATTATTAATGTTTGCATATATTTACATCGTATAGCAGACTAAATCAGTATTAAATATGAATTGACGAAATATTACAAATGTTGCCAATACTGTAATTTCAGTAATTATTTTAAATTCTAGTACCTTTGAAACATATATATCCTACTTGTTGGTAAACAAAGTAACAGTATTTGATAATCTGTGCAGTTTAGAATTCCAAGTTATTTAAGAAAAATGATTGTTTCTGGGAGTTAATAGCACACAACCCACTCAGTTGACTTCTATTCTACCACATCACCTCAGAAGATTTAATATTATCCATGTGCTTCTTATTTATTTTCACACTGGAATTCGGGATATGCTGCATCAAATATTTCATGGCATTATTTGTGTATCCAATGAATTCATTTTGTTCTAATATTCTTGCACGCATTGTACAAGGATATGCGTTTTTTCGGATTCGTAGGTCGAGAAGTGGATTGAGTATTTTTATTCGCAATTGTATTTTCATAATACGTATTCACTTTTTTTTATACATTGCCTAATTTATTTGTGTTACGACGTGTGGGAGAGACAATGTTTGCATTATTTGCTTTCGCCTATTTTATCGGAGTTCATAACCCTCTTCATTAATTATACTTATTTTTGTTTTTTCAACAATATTTCTATAATTATAATCATTATTCATTAAAACTTCAACTATTTCGTTTTAAGAACTATTTACATTACCTTCCGTGTCGTTTGATATTTCATATTTGTTTTTAGTTTGTTTCTCATTAAGAACAAAAGATTGTTTAGACTGGACGATAGAGTCGCGATTTAGTGAAATTGGGGCGAGGCAGAGAATTATGAATTAAAACGAAATGTATTTGATATTATATACAGTTTCAGTTGAAGGAGAAGCAGAAAAGAGACACTACTTACTTTTAATTAAAGATGGAATTTCTTCTTTGAATAACCTGATTAGTTATTCATCTTGTTCTTGTAAATTCTTAAGTCACAATTTATACTCCGACTCGTATTTTTAATTGATATTTTTGTTATTAATCCCTGAAAAACAAAAGGATTGTAAATAAAATACTAAGAAATCATATGTGCATATAGATGTGTTATTTGTATTTGAGTTTGTGGTCCTATACTCCACGGCGCGACAGACCTAGCAGGACCAGGTGTTATGGCCTCACAAACACATGTGTCAAGCACAAATAAGGACTGTTATCAAGTCAATGTTGGGGTGATATGTGGTGATGATATTTCCCCTCACACCCTAATAACTGGTTTCGTTTTCATGGTACCGGTACTATTGACTTTATATGATAAGTGTTAAATATGTCTAAATTCTTATAGAGACAATATACACCATCTCTATAGATCTGATTTCCATATTTTCCCTTAGAACAGGTAAGGGTACTGAAAGTGCAATTGTACTCTCACGAACATTGCCGCACTGACTACACATAAAAGAAAATACATATCGGTACTGTAGTGGAGATGTATGCAACTATATATATTATTTGTATTATTATTGTTATTATTATCATCATTAATAACATCATTATTTCAGTAGAATTAACAATAAATTCATCAGTTCTAGATTCTCCAGTCTTCTGCCAATTCTTAATTGTCTTATAATTTATCATATGTTTAACTTTTCAAAGCTGGAGAAGTTATTATACTTTTATTATTTTACGTTATTATTTTTTTTCAAATGCCCTAGATTTGTCTTTCGGCATTCCTGATTTCTCTCCAGGCATGGCGTACTTGTAACCCACTTCTGAGGTTGGTGCGCCTGGAAGGCGGGGTTATGTTGTCTCGATGATATGATGGGTGATGATGATGATGATGATAATGGTGCGCCAGGAGAGTCCCTAATACTAAACTTAACCTAACATGAATATGAATGATGATGATTGCGATGACCATATGATTTCGGGGACCGTTTGGGCCTTAAAGTTTTCTTGACATTTGTCTTATAGGTGAGGAAAAACCCCGATAAAAACCTCACCCAGAAAAACTGTCCCGACCGGGGATCGAACCCGGGTCCGCTGCGTGACAAGGCAGCACACTACCCCGAGACCACAGCGGTGGACACATTTATTATTATTATTATTATTATTATTATTATTATTATTATTATTATTACTATTATTATCATTATTATTACCAATAGAAGTATTGGTAGAAGTAGTAACAGTAGTAGGGATACTAGCAGTAATAAAACTTACCTTTTCTTCTTTAAAATTTCACTCATATCACTTGACTTCATTTTCTTCATTTTCTCAATCTCTGAAAATGAAAATATAAAACGGTAATAATAATAATAAATATTATTATTAGTAAGTAGTGACAGCAGAAGAAGAAGAAGCAAGCAGAATAGACTAAAGAGAAAGCGATAAGCAGCAGCAGAGAGCATCAACAAGCATTAGTATTTAGAGCACAGTGGTATAAATATCGATAACTAATCAAACGACAGTTTTTTTTCCCCCAGACTAGCTGTTTCACAAATAGTGATGGTCGTCGTCATGGTTATCATTCACTGTAGTATGAATCATTACAGAGAATGTTACAGTACTGCCAAGTCTAATCTTGTACTGCGAATTTAAAATAGTCAGTTACTAGCTCATAACTCCTTTCTGCTAGCCGTTTTAGTAACAGTCATGGGCAGACCTATCCGATTTTTGACGAGAGCATTGCACGTGGTTTACAAAAAAAAAGTGGTGTTGTCAAGTCAATAAGGACTTGTGTGGTGGACGAAATAGTTGCGGTATTGTTACAGTGTGTCGTTACCTGTGAATTTTGATCTTCATAGCGCTGCAAACGAGAGAAGCAATTGTTAAGATTAGAGACGGCTTTGAATAAAGATCTTGAAAGTAATGCTTGTTTATTATATTTTACGGAAGTAATGCAAGTAACAGATGATGTATGTTGTGTGAACAAGTGCACAACACCCGCAGTAACGACTGAGAAATATGAGCAATTTTGCAAGGAAGGTAATTAACTGCACTCTTATCGAAAAGAGCTGGAAAGGAACGAGAAAAACGAAAGGGCAGGCTTGACAATAGTTGTAGTACGCGATCATAGAGATATCAATATTATTCTCGGGTGGAATTTGCAAGAGGGTAATGGCCTACGCTATGCCTTAAGAAACTAAAAATATTTTCAAGTCTGTGATTACTTCACTGTACGCTCTCAACAGAGTGGTCGAAATGTGTTAGTATCAGTGTTTTTTGGCTTTGCAAACTTCTAACAGAAAACCATGAAAGAGGATTGAAATAACTTCACTTTTAATTTAACTGTGACAGTGGATAGTTAATCATAAAGGATTATGGAGGGCTGAACTGTGGGAGCATTTAAATGCGTTTATATCAACTTACGCAATACCAACAGCTAAAGTAGGTCGTGCGCCATGCAGGTTCTACCTAGCGAGTTCATGGAAAGGTGCATCCTGGGAATTTAATTCTAAGAAGGACATTCGATTACCACAAGGAATGATGGACGGCTACACATTATATTTCATGGTTTTAGTAGACACTTTGCCCCGCCAAACGTTCCATTCTGAAACAAATAATATAAGCATCCAAAGGATACAGACAGAAAATAAGATAATCACAATTTGGCCTTTGAGGTTGTGATAAGTACGCTGCAGCTCCGTTTTAGAAAGACTGAATTATTTGAGTTTGAGAAAGAAAACAAATCCAAGTAATAAATATACATAATTGACCTTCTTCCTCACGAGACGGGGACATAACGTTGTTCGTATGCCAACCTTATCAAAATAAGTACTATGCGAGAGAACTGATTTGGGCTGAAGTGAAAGGAATTATTGGAGATAAAACACCATCAAACTTAAGAAAATATTGAAGTTGGACTGAAGAGGTTTGTGTTACAGTTGACCACAGAAAATTGCCTGACTTTTATGTCACCCGACGAAGCTTATAAGGTAAGATTGGGGACTAAGAAAGGAAAAATGACCTGAAAGAAAAAAACCTTCTCATTAATTTTGTGAGAGGAAAGAGACACTTGCGATATTACTAAAAATTATTAATTAGTAATTAAAATTAATAGGATTTTTATATGTTATAATCTTTTTTGCAAACTTTTTGCACTTATGAAATGTCAAATTATTATTCTAACTAAAATATATAAATCCGAGTATACTCTGAATGTCAAAGGTATTAATAAAGTATTAGAAAAACAAGATTCAAGAATATTAAAACAATAAATCTCTGGTAATTCGTCATTTAAGTTGACCCGGAAATTTGTTTTGTTACATCTCCATTTAATATGTTAAGAATTAAAAATCTCCTGCAAATATACAATTTTGTTTCTAATTTATTTGTTCTTTAAGTTCTGCTTTACACAGCTGTGTATTTGCTTGCCTAACTTGCTTAAACATTAATGCAACATGAATATGTCATGCAACAGTTCAGTATATACTAAATAAATTCAAGTATAAAGATTCAGTAGAGAATGTTCCGAGAAACCCTAAACAAAAGAAGTTAAGTGAAAAGGAGGAGAGAACCATTGTGAGACAAGTGAAATTCAACCCCAGAATTAGTGCTCCAAAATTGCGGTCTACCCTAGTCGTTTCTACTGGTAAAAAGGTATGTACTGAGACAGTTCGGAAGGTGTTACGCAGAAATGGCTATCATGGAAGAATGACTAGAAAAAAGGCCATATGTAAGTAAGAAGAACCGTGTTGTAAGACTACAGTTTTCAAAAGAACATGTAAATAAGGGGCAGGCATTTTGGAATAATGTTCTCTGGTCTGATGAGACTAAAATTAACCTGTTCGGTTTAGCTCGCGTTCATAGAGTCTGGAGAAAAGCCAATGCGGATAATGATGTGACCAATACAACACCTACAGTAAAACATGGGGGTGGGTATATAATGTTGTGGGGGTGTATGTCGGCAAAAGGGGTTGGCAATATACAGTTCATTGACAATGTTATGGGCAAATTTGTGTATAACGACATTCTTCGTAAGAATGTTAAACAAAGTGCAGCAAAATTGGATATGCTCCCTACGTACATGTTCCAACAAGATAACGGCCCCAAACATAAGGCGGACTTAAATAAGACTGGGTTGATATGGAACGTGCCAAAGCAATAGAAAACCTCTGCTCAATCTGCTGACTTAAACCCTAGAGAACATTTATGGACGTTTTTGAAACCTAGGGTCCAAAGCAGAAATCCTTCTTCCAAAGAAGAATTGAAGAAGGTGGTTACTGAAGAATAGTGCAAAATCAGTCCTCAGATATGTGATAGGTTGTTAGATCCGTGCAGCATAGATGTCAAGCTGTTATAAAAGCTGAAGGTTACCCTACAAAGTATTAAGGACAGTTCATTTTTTTTCTTCATTTTTTCCCCCATTCTGATTGTATGAATAGAAAAGTGACTATAAAATTTACAACTTTTAAAGTTTTTTTAATATATTATACGTTAAATGTTTATAGAATTTGTTGATTTGTATATATTATGTAAAGAAGTGTACCTGAAAATGTTTAGTTAATGGCAAAATATATTTGCAATATTCTTAGAATTAAAATTGTGCTATTTCAATTATAAAATGTATGAATAACAAATTTACATACTGTATATCTTCATCTCTGGTGTCCGTTGGGAGTCCATTCAGTAATGATTTAAATATAATAAATTGTATAATTGTACAATGGACATGTAAAGTATTGAAATTCGTGTTCATAACGTTCTCTCTTTATTTTATTAACCCTTAATTTTGAATGTGGAGATCCTATTCGACCCTAAGCTAAAACTTTCTTTTTTATCAAATATAATATAATTTAATCTTTTGTAGCCTTTATGTACCTTCTTATTAATAACTGTAATTTATGATTTATAATTATGTCGAAAGGAATAATCTTCGTTTCAAAGAAACTAAATGTTTCAGATGAACAATACTTCTTACAAATCAGTTTCCACAGGTATTTCATTGTCAATTTTTATGTAGTTTTTAAACATTCATAGAATTAAGTAGCCCTCTAACTGGTAGGTAAAGGTAAATAAAGAATGTTGTTGTAGGCTTACTCTGCCATACGTATTATTTTAGGAGTCTAGATAATGTGTCTATTGAGAAAACTAGCAAAAACTAAAGATATTCTTCTTATAGATTTTCAAGAGACAATTATTATAGTAGGCTATACGATTGGTTGCACAATTTTGTATGCTGTATCGGAATGCATTGAGTAAGTTTCCTCTTTATTTACTAATAACTAACTTCTAATGACAGAGACATATAAAACGGTTTAATATTCAAGTATTTGCTTTAAGATGTTAAAAAATGCCTGAAATTTCTTATCTGTTTGTATTAATATAATATTTCCTTCACTAAAATGTGTTCTCGGTAGCCTAATGTTTGATACATTATTAACGTTTGCATATTTTTACATCGTAGAGCAGACTAAATCAATCTTAATTAAGAATTGACGAAATATTACAAATATTGACAATTTCAGTAACTATTTTCATTTCTAGTACATTTAAAACATAGATACTCTACTTGTAGATAAATAAAGTAAGAGTATTTGTTAATCTGTGCAGTTTAATGTACAAGTTATTTAATTAAATGAATTGTTTCTAGGAGTTTATAGCACCCAACCCACTCAGTTGACTTATATTCTATCACATCCCCTCTAAAGATTTAAAATTATCTATCTATACTTGGTATTTATTTTCGCACTGAAACTTTGGGATGTGCTGCGTCAAATATTTCACGGCATTATTTGTATATCCAATGAACTCATTTTTTTTCCGTAATATTTCTACATGGGTTTGTACAGATATATGTGTTGTTTTCGGTTTCGTTGGTGGAGAAGTGGATTGAGTATTTTTATTCGCAATTGTATTTACATATTAGCAATACTTTTTATTTCATAGAGAGCCTAAATTATTTGAGATAAGACGTGTGGAAGAGACAACGTTTGCTTTATTTGTTTTTGCCTATTTTATCGGTGTTCATCAATTACACATATTTTTGTCTTTTAACAATATGTATATAATTATTATGATCACTTATTACAACTTCAACAATTTCCATGTAAGGACTATTTATGTTACCTTCCGTGTGGTTTGATAACTATTTTGTTTTGTTTAGTTCGTCATTAAGGACAAAACATTGTTTAGATTCGACGATAGTGTCGCGATTTTAGTCAATTTGGGGTGATGCAGAGAATTATGAATTAAAAAGAAATGTATTTGATATTATATACAGTTTCAGTTGAAGTAGAAGCAGAAAAGGGTCACTACTTACTTTTAATTAAAGATGGATTTTCTTCTTTGAATAACGTGATTAGTGATTCATCTTGTTCAGGTAAATTCTTAAGTCACAATTTATACTCCAAAATCGTATTTTTAAATGATATTTTTTGTTATTGATCCCTGAAAAACAAAAGGATTGTAAATAAAATATTAGAAATTATTTACCATGCATATATATGTGTTATTTGTATTTGAGTTTGTGGTCCTATATTCCACGGCGCGACAGACCTAGCAGGACCAGGTGTTATAGCCTAAAAATCACATGTGTCAAGCGCGGATAAATACTGTTATCTAGTCAATTTTGGGGTGATGTGTAGTGATAATATAGGTTCTCACACCCAAATAGCAGGTTTCGTTTTGCTGGTGCCGGTACTGTTGACCTTATCTGTTAAGCGTTAAAATTCTAATAAAGAAGATAATCACCGTCTCTATAGATCTTATGTCCACAGCTGTGGTCTCGAGGTAGCGTGCTGCCTTGTCACGCAGCGGGCCCGGGTTCGATCCTGTAAGACAAATGTCAGGAAAACTTTAAGGCCCAAACGGTCCCCGAAATCATATGGCCATCATCCTTACCATTATCATTATCATCATCATCCTTCACCGGTGTGGAAAGCAACGGGAAGCAACCACACCTACACAATTCCGTAGTAAAGCTGTAAGCATAGCATGAAAATGCTATGATTGCAGCGAAGGACCTGCCTTCGGGCAGAATTACTATGGATGGATAGATCTTATTTCCATAATTTTCTTGCGAACAGATATGGGTACTGAAAGTGCAATTGAACTCTCACGAACATTGCGGCACTGACTACACATAAGAATAAATACATATCGGTACTGTAGTGAAGATGTATGCAACTATATTTATTATTACTGTTATTATTATTAATACTATTATTATCATTATTATCATTATTATCATTAATAACACCATTATTTCAGTAGTATTAACAATACATCCTCCACTTTTAGATTCTACTGTCTTCTGTTTATTTCTTACATGTCTTATAATTTATCATTTGTTTAACTTTTCGATGCGGAAGAAGTTACTACATTTGTTATTATTTTATGTCATTATAATTAGAAATAGAAATAATGGTAGTAGTAGTAACAGTAGTACGAGTATTATCAGTGTTAAAACTTACCTTTTCGTCTTCACAATTATCAATCATATTACTTGACTTCATTTTCGTCATTTCCTCAATCTCTGAAAAATGAAAATATAAAAACGGTAATAATAACAATAAATATTATTATTAGTAAGTAGTGACAGCAGAAGAAGAAGCAAGCATAAAGAGCTAAAGAGCAAGGAATAAGCAACAACAGAGAGCATCAACATGCATTAGTATTTATAGTACAATGGTGTAAATACCTATAACTAATCAAACGGCAGGATTTTTTCCGCAGAATACTTGTTTCACAAATAGTGGTGGTTCGTCGTCAGGGTTATCATTCATGACGTATCAATCATTACAAGAAATGTTTACGTACTGCCCAGTCTATCTTGTTACTACGATTTAAATCGTTAGCTATTAGCTCATACCTCCTTTCTGCTGGCCGTTTTAATTAACCGGCATGGGTCAACATATCCGATTTTTGACGAGATCAGTGTTGTCAAGCCAATATAGACTTGATTTGGGTGGGCGAAACAGTTTTGCAGTATTAGTCACAGTGAGCGTTACCTGTGATTTTCGACTTTCGTAGTGAATCAAACGAGTCGGAAGGACTATATATTCGCCAAACCAGAGAAAACAATTCTTAAGATAGAGATGATTTGAATAAATATCTTGAAAATAATGATTGTTTATTATATTTTACGAGCGTAATGCAAATAACATGTGTTGTGTGATCACGTTGCACAACACCCGAATTACGACAGAGAATGTATGGGCAATTTTGCAAGGAATGAAATTAAAGTAGAAGCACAGGAACGAGCAGGAAACGTGTAAAAAAGGAAGACAGTCTTGCCAAAAGTGAATTACGCGATCATATAAATATCGAATATTATCTCGGAGGGAAATTTCAAGAAAGGTAATGTCCTACGGAATTCTTAAGAAATTAAAAATCTTTCCAGTCTGCGATTACTTCAATGTCAAGCGCTCTCCATGACATAAATGAACAGTGGCCGAAGAGGTGTTAGTATTATTGTTTTATGGCTTTGCAAAGTTGTACAGATAATCTGACAGGGATTCAAAATAACTTCATTTTTATAACGAATATGGTGTTTTCCTAAAATGGACCGACGACACTACATCATCAACGTTTGTATATAACCAGGTAAGTAGGTAGTGCGCCATACCTGTTCTCTTTACGAGTTTCTGAAGGTGTATTATGGGAGTTTAATTTAAGATGGCATTCGATTACCACTAGAATATGGACGCTACGCATTTATTTTCATTGGTTTAGTTTACACCTTTTGCCCTCCCATCGTTCCCCTTGAAATAATATTACAGCGCACCAACGGGTGCAGAAGAAAATGAGATATTCAAAATTTGCTTTTGAGGCCATAATGTACGCTGGCGCGCCGATTGATAAAACTGATTTAATCGTGTTTTCTGAAATATAACAAATCCAAGTATCCAATTATACATATTGACCTCATTCCCCAAGATATGGCACATGCCACCCTTATCAAAATATGTACTATGATAGAGAACTGATTTGGGCTCAAGTGTAAAGGAATTGTTGGAGAAAAGAACCCCTTATCACCAGTCAAACTTACGAAAACATTGAAGTTGATCGCCGAATTTTGTTACAGTTGACCACAGGCAATTCCCTGGCTTTTTTTCGTAAGGTCACCTGATGAAATTATATTGTAAGATTGGAGTAAGAAGGAATTACTGAAGAACTACTTTCTCATTAATTTGTGAGAGGAAAATGACACTTTAAGTCACTAATTAAAATATTAATCACTAATTAACAGTATAGATTTTTTATGTTATAATCTAATTTGCACGTTTTTTCCAATTTCAGAAATTTCTAATTATGCTTCTACTACTACAATATATGATTTCCTTAGTATACAGTGAATGTTTTTCCACAGGTATTTATAAAGTATTAGAAATACAAATTAAAAATGTTTTTAAACTATAAATTTGATAACACATCTATTAATTTGCCGGGTAATTTTTTTTTACATCTCCATTAATATTTTAAAATTAAAATATATCTCCCCAATATACATTTTTTTTTCAAATTTACTGTTTTTTTAAGTACGGTTTGATTTATATTATTGTTGGGAGAGTAATAGATGGAGTCTATGATTATGGGTGTATTATCAATAGGACTTCAAGGTGACGCGTATCAATGTCATTAAATGTGACAAGTTTTACGGGTTTTTGGAATATCTCATTTAATCGAATGGTCCATAGTTCGTACGCTATCTGATTACTGGTCTATATGTTTTGTTGCTTTCATTTTTTTTATAATTTAAACAATTTAATCTGAATAATTGAAATATATTAATTTCAGTTTTGGTAACTTTGTATTTGTGAAATCATTTATTTTCCTTTCTATCCCATTACCATTAACTAATATATATATATATATATATATATTTAAGAGTCTCTAGCGACTTTCCGTCTGTATTTAACAGCCATTAAAAGGTTATGTGGCAGTATCCATTAAAATCAATATTTCAATTCAAGTGTCCGGGGCTGTCAAAGGTTTAAACGTAGGATTTTTTCTTTCGCCACAATCTATACAATCTTTAATAAAATTTTGAAGATATATAAAATAGCATTAATGTATATCAGGATTATGTTTTTCATTCCTATTACCACCCTGTCTATTTAACATTGTTTAGGTGGAAATTTTCTTTACTGTTCATGATCGTTATTGAATTGTTTTGCTCTTGGGATGAAAGTTGGACATTATTGGGAAAGATTGGAGAATTTTTGTCATTGAAATTTGTTCTTCCCACACCTCAGCAAATTAGGTTCTGAGATGCGCGTTTACCTTCTTTTATGAATTGCAGAACATGGAATAATATTGATATTCAGTACCACCAAGTTGTTTGTGAACAAATTTCCAGCATTTATAACAATTGAGGATGCAATCTCTACTCCTATATTCTACCAATCCTGTCACGAATACGCAAATATGTTAAGGTTAGCGAAATCCCTTAAGTTTTGTTCTTGTTAAAATCTTAATGCATACCGGTAAAGAATGTCGTTGTCATTCGGTTGAAATATTACATTGTTTTAATTTATCAGATACATCGACACAGGATTAAACCTAATGTTAATTGATAGTTATAAGTTTCATATAGTGT